>PVHP010037674.1:0-17089 GCA_004024765.1 Zapus hudsonius
TCATGCCTTAAATGAGGAGTAATGAAATTAACATAACAGGAAAAGGAAAAAATTGAAAAAATATTTTTTAAAAATCCAAAGTTACTAAAAACACTCTTGTTTTTATTGTTTATATATTTGCACTGGAGAAAGGAGAGCCAGAGAGAGACAGAGATAGTAAGAGAGAGAGAAAGGTACACCATGGCCTCTAGCTATTGCAAATTCACTCCATAAGCATGTTTAATTTTGTGCATCAGGCTACAACTGGAAACTGGAGATTTGAACCCAGGTCATTAGGATTTTCAGGCAAACACCTTAACCACTGAGCCATCTCTCAAATCAAATTTGTTCTGAAGGGTGGCCTGGTTGACACATCCTGTTCTGTTTAAGTCTTAGCTCATGATGTTTTCAAAGAAATCATACTTTTATTTTTTCCGTTTTTTTCCCAAGGGAGGGTCTGGCTGGAGCCCACACAGACCTGGAATTCACTACGTAGCCCAGGCTGGCCTCAGACTTAAGGCTACCTTCCTGACTCTGCCTTCTCTGTGCACCACCACACCCCCCTGGAGACTTTAAATATGACCTAATTTTTCATACCTCATGTATGTCCCCCATCTTTCCAAAGCTCAACGTAGAGCCAGCAGAACAAGCTCAATTGTGTAGACAAGCTCAGTTGTGATTTCCTGGGAATTGACACATCCCACTTTAGAGGGAGTCTCAGCATGAACTTATCAATGGGGCTGAAACAAATTGTTGCTTTGCCATGTGTACAATTATCCATAACCAAACATTCAGCTTAGCATAGTTTTTAAGTGGAGCCAATCCTATAGAGTGTTAAAGCACAAATAATGAAAACCCATGCATATTGGTGAGTAGACCAATAATTGATTTGAGTTTGAAATGTTAAGTTTAAATTGGGTTCTAATTTCAGGAGGCTGTATGCCTCTGAGCCAAGAAGTGACATTACTAAAAATGGGAAGTGGCAGATTCATCTACGTAATGGGTTCCCATAAAGTGTGATCCACAATGAAAGCCCAATAAGCATTCCCTGTTATGACAAGTATTACCTGTGACCACAGGAGATGACTGCCATGTCTATAAGCATTGTAGGGTCCTAACATAGCATAGTCTCTCTCTTGTTCTCTATGTGTGTCTTATCAAAAGAAGGAAAACATTAAATAAAATAACATGGATCCTCCAAGGGTCTGAGTGGATAGATAGTCAAAGCTCACATGCTAAAGTCATCCTAAACTGGGCCTGTGCACTCACCTGTCATCCCAGCACTGTGGAGGCTGAGGCAGGAGGATCCCATGAGTTCAAGATTAGCCTGAGCTCACAGTGAGTTCAAGGTCAGTCTGGGGAGATACACGTTTTCTTTGACTCTGTCCTCCAATGGAGCAGGTGCAGTATGGGAGGGACAGCCTGCCCTGGGGAAGTGCTGGACTCTGGTAGTTAGGGTCAGGGTTGCTAGGGTTAGAGTTACAAATATGTAGGTCAGGGTTAGCCTTTCATCCTGTGGTAAGGGCTTGAGTCAGATTTAGTGTGTTAGCTTTAATTCTAGGGCAAGGGTTAGGGTCACATTTAGTATTGAAATTATGCCTGGGGTTAAGTTTAGGGTTTCAGTTACACCTACAGTTAGGGTTAGGGCTAGTATTTTGATTATGGCCGTTTCTAGGGTAATTGTTGGATTTCAAGTTGGGCCTTCAGGTAGGTATAAGTTGAGGCCTAGGTTTATGGTTAGAGTTGTTGGTGTTACGTTAGCATTAGGGTTAATGTTGTTAGGGTTTGGGTAATTATTAGGTTATGGTGTGGCCAAGGGTTAGGTTGGGATTGCAGTTAGGCCTATTGTTAGGTTTAGAATTAGGATTACAGTGATTTTTTAAGGGATTTTATGGTTAGTGCTATAGTTCAGGTTGTAAAGTTTATGAGTACAATTAGGGTTTTGATTGTTTGGTTTATTAGGGTTATTTTTAGGGTTAGGATTGTTATTCAATTTAAGCATTTTGATTACTCTAGTTAAGATTAGGGTTAGTTATGGTTGTTTACATATATAGTTAGGGCTAAAGTTAGTGTAAGGATTAGGATTGTTCCATTTAGGGTTATTTTTATGGTTGTTCCAGGGGTGATCCTTTGGTTTAAATGGTCTATACCTAGGGTTATGGTATACTTAGGGACTTGGGGTTTTTAATGCAGTTAAGTTTATCGTGTAACAAATATTAAGTTATGGTTACATTTACGATTTTATTAGGGTTAGAATAGTGTTAGGGATTTTGGTTTGGGTTAGAGTTGAGGTTAGCATTTGCAGTAGAGTTAGGGATAAGTTTAGGGCTAGGCCAAGGACTGGTTTTAGAATTAGGATGAGACCTATCATTAGAGCTATGTTAAGTCTTGGTCTAAGTCAAGGTTTAGTGATGGTTTGAAGTTTTGCCCATATGCCAAGTTTATTGCTAAAGCTAAGATTAGGGTTTTAGTTATCATGTGGGTTAGGATTAATAGGAGATTTAGAGCATTTGCTAACATTAAGTCTAAGTGTAGGATTAGAGTTTGAGTTAGGATTTGGGTTAGGATTTTTGAATTTTTTGAATGCTTTCCGGGAGTCATAGTTTGTGCCAGGTGAACACCATAAACAAATGTCTTCTGAATCCTCGATCCTCAGCTGATTGCAATTTCAGTATTACAACCTTGTTGGAGCTGTGTTGATAGGGTGGGTTTATGGGTATTATAAGCCAGCTTTCTCTAGCCAGTGTTTGTCACCACTTCCTCCTATGGTGTGCAGTGCTGTGGCAGAGGTGATGTCCACCCTCTGCTCTTGCCATCATTTTTCTTGCCAGCATCCCCTCAAGTCTGTAAAACCAAATAAACCCATTCTTCTACAAGCTTCATTTGGTTGTGTTCTCCTTTGTTGCAGCAACAACAAAGGAAAATACAACACCTGGTATCCCAGGGTTTCTTTTGTGTGCGTATTGGCAGATTTTTCTCCATGTGAGAATGAATCTCTCCACCTCCTTTCTTCCTTCCTAGTATGTCTGGGATAGGTGAAAATTTAGTTTTAATTGGGCTTCCCTGTTACATTTCTTTGTTTAATTTTACTGCCCTAAATTAAATCTCACAATTCAAAATTTACCTTTCACTGAGTCAGTGTTTTCAAATACCTGTAGTTCGCAGGACTCTAGTGGGGGAAAGAACCTTGGGGTCTTTGGTTTTTGAGGGTCATGTGGGTTGTGTCTTGATCTATACCAAGCTGAATTGGAAATCCCTGACTTCTCAGAGGAATTTTCAATAAGAGAGCTTAATTCAGTACTTGGAGTTATTCTGATGGTGTTTTGGCACCACAGGACAGCTGTCTCTGAGAGCTGCTCGAAGTGTTAGTCAGAGGTAACATGAGAACTGTGCAGTAAAACATTCTTGAGGAAAATTATCCACTCATTATAGCTGGGGAAGTACTACCCAGAGGTGGGTGGAAAACTGCCCAATCAGTAGTGTGAATAAGAGCTGTCCAACCTGAGGAGACATTGCAGAACCATGTAATCGCAGGCCCTGCAGTATAACTAAACAGTCAGAGGTGCCTGGCATCTGTACAATGAGAGGTTATGAGAAATGTCAATCGGAGGACATGGAAGAACTGGGCTGAGGTGAATGGCCTAGGTGCAGGGCAGCTCACAATGTCAAAGGCTCTCCCTGGATACAGGCCTTGGTTCCTTTCTATCGCACAACTGGGTGCTGACCCAGAGTTGCTGGACCCACAACAGCCCATGTCTTTAGCCTGAAGATCCACAGGTAACAGGGAAGCTGGTATATGATTAGTGCCTTCAACCAAAGTGTCCTGAGATAGTAAACAAATGAGGTGGACCCCAACAAGTGTGCATGCCCACTGGATACCTATCATGGCCTTCTGGCTGTGGGAGAAACATGTTTTGTTAGTCAGGAGTGTATAGTGAGCCCTGAGATGTGGTTGTATTATGTGGTCTGATCAGCTTCTTGGATGTGCTACCCAAGGTCCTGCGTGTCAGTTTTATCGACAGAAGTGGCCACTTTCCTATCACTCATATCAGCAATGCAAGATCAGCTTCATGTCAACAAAGCTGGGAGGTTACTCTTAGTCAGTCTCCCCTGAATGGATGCAAGACCCACTCCATGGGAGGGAACTCTTGCATACTACTGAAGCCAAGTCCATGTGAAACACTTTGTGCATCTGCTCTCACATGGGTTTGGAGAAACAAACCTGGGTCTTAGGCTTTTCATTAAATGGAAAGGGTATAGACTTTGCCTTATTCTAGATTTCAAAGGAAATTCTATCTCATTCTAGATTAAATGCTCTAAGATTTATTACTTTACAATAATGTTGGCCTTTTTTTCTTACTGAGCTTTATTATATTTAATTTTGTATATTTCACATTTATAGGACTCAACTTGAACTGTTCTAATGTTTATCTGTGTCTTTTTAAATTGTGTGATTTCTGAAATTAAGTGCTTTTTATGTGGTATTTGTTAGCTTTGGTAATTTCTATAAATTGATACAACCTTGCATCAATGGAATAAAAATACTTTTGGAGAGATGTTTTTTATATTGTGTTCACAATTTTAAAGTATTGCTTACAATTTTTGCATCTGTGTGCATTAGGAAATTTGTCCTATGGTAAATTGTGTTGTATTTTCCAGTTTTTGCATATGTGTTATAGTGGATTTGAGAAATGTCTTCCCTAGTAAAAAAAAATTCCTTTATGTTTAGTAAAACATTTTGAGTGTTATCAGTGTAAGAGTTTGATAGAATTAAGTAATGACTTCATGTGGTCTTTGGCTTTTCTTTGAAAGATTTTCATTACTGCTTCAAAGTGTTGTTTGTTATATCAGTAAGATTTTAATGTAATTTGGATGTAATTTTGCTAGTTCAACTGTGCTTAGAAATTCATTCTCTACTTCCTTTAAAGTCTTAACATTTTAATTGATATACTTGCATGAGAAATACTATGATCATATCCACCAAGATCTTCTTCTAGCCACATCCCATATCTGTACATTTGCCCCTGAAACTTCCATTGAATCCTTCAATCTCTATCAATTTCCAGCTACCTTTCACCTATCTATCATCTATCTACCACTCTATCTCAATCTCTATTTCCTTCTGACTTCCATGCTGGAATTGAGTTAGGAACCATTTACCAGCTGGTAAGGCTTCAGAGTGTTGAAAAATATAATGTGAGCTGCTAAATAAGATCCTTCAGGTAATAAAATTAACTTGCCTCATGAGATGTTTAGATTTTGTTGGGATCTTGAACATATTTTTAATCTTTGGAGGGTCTCTGATGTTTTCCAAAGAGAGACAGTTCAATCAGAAGTGAGTAGGATATAAAGCATCTGGAGCTAAAAAAAAGATTTCACTTAAATCATTTCTCTTTAAACAACAAGCCTTATAGCATTCTTTGGCAGAATAAAAACTGTGTGCACTTAAGATTTTTATTAAAGTATTTTCCTGTATATTTCAGCAATATGAATTTTCTAACATTTTTAATGGTTGACCACACTCATAATATGTGTAGGGTGTCTCTCCAGTATGAATTATCAGATGTAATCTAAGATGTAGTTCCAGGGTAAAAGATTTTTTTCATTCCATGCTTTACCAAGTTTACTCTGTAGCATGCATTCTCTGATGGTTCTGAAGAATTGAGAACAGAGTAAAGGACTTGCCACACACCTTACATTTGAAAGGTTTCTCTCCAGTATGTAGTCTCTGATGTACTCTAAGAGCTGAGGCCCAAGTAAAGGACTTCTCACATTCCTTGCATTTGAAAGATTTCTGTCCAATATGAATTTTATGATGTGCTCTAAGATATGAGGACTGAGTAAAGGCCTTGTTACATTCCTTACATTTGAAAGGCTTTGCTCCAGAATGTATTCTCTGATGTGCTCTAAGATGTGAGGACTGGGTATAGGATTTGTCACATTCCTTACATTTGAAAGGTTTCTCTCCAGAATGTATTCTTTGATGTCTTCTGAGATGTGAGGAATAAGTAAAGGCCTTGTTACATTCCTTACATTTGAAAGGTTTCTCTCCAGAATGGATTCTCTGATGGTTTCTAAGAGTTGAGGACAGAGTAAAGGACATGACACATTCCTTGCATTTGAAAGGCTTCTCTCCGGTATGTCCTCTCTGATGTACTCTAAGAGCTGAGGCCCAAGTAAAGGATTTTTCACATTCTTTGCATTTGAAAGGTTTTTCCCCAGTATGAATTCTCTGATGTTCTGTAAGCATTGATAGCACACTAAAGGACTTGTCACATTCCTTGCATTGGAAAGGTTTGTCTCCAGTATGAATTTTCTTGTGTCTACTTAGAGATGAGGACTGAGTAAAGGATTTGTCACATTCCTTACATTTGAAAGGTTTCTTTCCAGAATGTGTTCTCTGATGATTTCTAAGAGTTGAGGAGAGAGTAAAGGACATGTCACATTCCCTACATTTGAAAGGTTTCTCCCCAGAATGTATTCTCTGATGTGCTCTAAGATGTGAGGGCTGAATAAAGGCCTTGTCACATTCCTTGCACTTGAAAGGTTTCTCTCCAGAATGTATTCTCTGATGTCTTCTGAGATGTGAGGAATAAGTAAAGGCCTTGTTACATTCCTTACATTTGAAAGATTTCTCTCCAGAATGTATTCTCTGATGGGCTCTAAGAGTTGAGGACTGAGTAAAGGCTTTGCCACATTCCTTGCATTTGAAAGGCTTCTCTCCAGTATGTAGTCTCTGATGTGCTGTAAAATCTGAGGACCAAGTAAAGGATTTTCCACATTCTTTGCATGTGAAAGGCTTCTCTCCAGTATGTGTTCTCTGATGCTTTCTAAGAGTTGAATTCAGGCTGAAGGATTTGTCACATTCCTTGCATTTGTAAGTTTTCTCCCCAGTGTGAATTCTCCGATGTCTTCTAAGGTGTGAGTATAAATTAAAGGATTTCTTACATTCCCTGCACTTGAAAGGTTGCTCTCCTCTATGAATGTTCTGATGTCTCCTTAGACTTGAATACAAGGGTAAGAATTTCTTATATTTCTTACATTCAAAATGTTTTTCTCTAGCATCAAGTCTACAAGGCTCACCAAGTGATGACAAGATCTTGAGTAACCTAATGCATATGGTACATTTATAGGGGTTTTCTTCAATCTGACTAGTGAAATATGAGCAAGCATTTAAATATTTTATACACTTTTTACATGTGGGTGTCTTCTCTTCCCTAAAGATTGTTTGGTGAGAACTAAGATTGGAAGAGTAGGTAAAATGTTCATTATGATCTTGATCTCTGTGTTGTTCCTTCCCTGTGGGAATTCTGTGATTTTCACTAGAGTTGAAATATACCTTTAAAGATTTCTCACAGTCTGTTTCCTCATAAGGCTTCTTCTGAATGCTGATGTGCTCCTGGACAGTCACATCTGGACATTGACCCAAGACTTTTGTAGATGTATCCCCTCTTTGAATTGTTTCTGGAAAATCAACTAGCAGATAATTACTAGGTTTTGATCTATGATGAGCTACATTCACAAATCTATGTTCCAGGTATGTTTCTGCTCCAAGACAAGTATCTACAAAATAAAAAGGAGATATGTGCTTGTTAGTTTTTTGCTTCATTTTATGTGTAGGTCTTTTTTAAATCAACTTCTCCAGCTTGGCTGAGGATCTGGGAAAACTTCCATCCCTAGCCAACAGCTCTCCATGGCAGCCCTTGCATAGTCCTGGTATATCCACAGCACCTTCAAGTCTCCATTGCAAGCCGTGGTCCACCTTCCAATGGCTTTACTGGCCAATCAGGGACTCCACGCCCTGATCCATATATTGCATCTCAGCAGCAGCACAACTAACTACACAAATATTAAAATTAAATAAGAAAACTCATAGAAACATAACAGGGAAAATAAAATTTGGACATCAAAGAGATCACCAAAATGTACAAGATCCTAGTAAATTATGAGACAAAAATATTTATTCAATACTGGAAATCAAAGATGAAATAAATAGTTGATGTTTCCCCAAATATTTCAGAATCATAATACTAATTCCTTGATGGTAAAGTTACTAAAGTGCAGAATATGTTCAATTAACCAAAAGATATGTGGAAAACCATCAATGAAAACTTGTGTGAGGAAATTTACACTGAAAAAGAGTCATAGAGTAATAATGGAAAAGAAGCAGTTAATAGATCACATGAAAAAGCATAATATGACAGAAAATATCATTTGAAGCAATCGGATGAAAAAAAATAACCACTTAAGAAAGATGAATGTTAGACAGAAACTCTATAGTAGAGATACAATGAAAATTATAACTAAAATATTGGAGACACTAGAGATACTTTCCAATGATCAAACTTAATAATTCATGCAAATAAGGATGAAAGGAGATAATATTTAAAGTCAATTTCATGCATAAAATGATATCAGAACATTCTCTAAAATTAAAGAAAATAAAAAGTATTTAAAATATCAAATAAGTACGACAAAACATCACCATGCCATTTCATAGAAACGATTTAAAAATTCCAAGTTTTGTTAGAGGAAAATGTTACAAAATAAGAAAAATCAGAATACTATTAGACCTAAATAGTACTACCAATCACAAAACCAGAAGAGCATAAGTTGATTTATTAAAAGACTCAAAAAGAAAATAGAAAATCAGTTTAGCCAAAATTGTTCTAATGAACCATATTGTCTATTAAAACAGATAAAGGAATAAAAAAATTGAAGCTATACCCAATTTCATTCATGCCATGATGACAAAGACAGGACTGCAGAAAATTACAAAGCAAAACTATACATGGCTTAAGAAAGAGAACATAGGAAAGAGTGTATTTAAAAACATTGGGAAGATATGAACAGAAAAGACCTGGGAAAGTATACATGGCAAAAAACAAAAAGACAGAGATTATCAGTGATTCTGAAAGACGACGAAATGAAAAAGGTACCCTTAATTCAAGCAAAATAAAAATCAAACAAAAATAATTCTAGTTTTTTTTTTTTTACAAAGAAACAAATCCCACTGGAATATAAACAAAACATTCAAAACCTGAGAATTTGTAAAGATGTCTGTTACACATAAAGATAAAAACTCTTCAACATAATATATCAATTTTATATACTTAGGCACAAAATTTGGGCATAGGTTTCTACTTTCACATAGGTAAAGGGTAATAGCATGACATATCAGACTAAGAGTGATCCCAATACCATCATAGAGGTAACTTTCAATATCTAACTAGTAAAGCATTTCAAGCTTCTGGGAAAAATTATACAAAAATAAAGACTAATGCAAAAATGGGAAGCATTAATATAATTTAAAATTAATGAATAAGAATAAATGAGAAATACATGGAATAAATCAAATAGGTCATTGAAAATATTAATAAATAACTAGTGAAAATTTAAAAAGTCTAAAAGAGAAGATTCCAATTAATGACAACAGGGAAGGAAATGAGATAGTTGCCAGAGGTGTTTAGAGACTAATTTGGAAAATGATATCCCAAATCCCTGCATTGCTGACTACAGGTATAGCTTTAGAACCTACATGGGAAGGCATCTACCCACTAACACAAGCCTTGAATAAAGATCTATGTGAGTGGCCAGGAAACATAATCCCCTCAAAAACACATCCACATAAATTCCACAATCTCTTCTATTCGATATGAAAAAACTAGAAAAACAAGACAGGTCAGGGAGCCAAAGGCACTCAATTATTCCTTTCCAACTCAATAACAAGACCTGTTGATTCAAGTCTCTCTCCAACCAAGACAGGGAACAATGATGGAATAGTCTCCAGAATTTAGCTGAGGTGAGAGAAGAATTCATTGTAAATTGTACCTTGGCTGATCTCTATTCGTACAATACACACCTCAAATCTGGGAGTATAGAGTGAAGTATAAATCCTAACTGCACCTCAGAAGTCAGGCTTGGTTAGTAAAAGAAATATATCAGCCCTGGAAAGAATTCATATTGCATCCAACCCAAGTAGAAATTTTTCATGTTTTAGATTTGATGTAAGTTCAATGAACATTACATTTTAGAGTCAGATTTTTATTTTTAATATTTTATTTATTCATTTTCAAGCACAGAAATACAGAGAGAGAAAGCACCAGGGTCACCACCTTGTGGGTCTGGCTTACGTGGGTCCTGGGGAATTGAACTTGGGCCTTAGGCACTGGAGGCAAGTGCCTTAACCGCTAAGCCATCTCTCTAGCCCAAGAGTCATATTTTAAACAACTTAAAATATTTACTCATTTACATACCTACTCATTATATATACATGCAAAGAAGATTTTTTAGTGCTTTTGTAAACTGTCAGGTTGTGATTTTACATAAATTTACCCTGGATTTAATTTTTGTCTACTAAGAAATATATGCCTAAATTGCTGGTACTATACATAATTTAGACACTTTATATTTCTTTTGAAAATCATCTTTACATTCTCTTTAATCTCTTTTTATTCTCAATAATCACTGTATTCATAGCCTAAACAATCTATAAAGTCTGTAAAAATTAACAGTATCTAAATTCTCTTTTCTAGGATACTTTTGCCACAACAAGTTGATTTAAAGTTATTACTAGTCAATATCTGAACCCAATCCATAAACCTCCCACTTCAATCAAATCAAAGGCCTGTAACCCTGCATATTTTTTCTGATTATACTCAAATATCATTAAACAAAAATTGATTATTACTCTATAGTTGCTAAAATGACAAGTGTTTAGGGCTGTATACTATGCAGGTTCATTCATACTATGTCCTCTGTTCTATGAATAATATACCAGCCACAAGAGTCAACTTGTGGTTCTTGAAATACCATAAATCTTGACTAAATACCAAAGAATATATCTGATAACACAAATCCCTAGCCAACAAAATTGAAGCAAGATGTAAAAATCCCAATGACATAACATTGGAATCATTCAAAATAAAAAAATCATAAAAACTTATAAAATGATCCCAAGTGCTAGTGATAATGCCTGATAACCAACACTATAAAGATAATACAAGAGCCGGGCGTGGTGGCGCACGCCTGTAATCCCAGCACTCGGGAGGCAGAGGTAGGAGGATCACAGTGAGTTCGAGGCCACCCTGAGACTACAGAGTGAATTCCAGGTCAGCCTGGACTAGAGCGAGACCCTACCTCGAAAAACCAAAAAAAAAAAAAAAAAAAAGATAATACAAAAAATAATTTCATGTATGTCCAATGAAATCAAAGGAAACAAAGAAGAAAACAAAACCATAAAGACATCTGAAGTACTACAGAAATACTGTAATGAATGAAATAAGTTTTTTCTTATATGATATATAGAAGGATAACAATTATAAAAATCTAAGATATTGGAAATTCTAAGAACTAAACAGTACAAAGAGTCTCAAGAATAGAATAGCAGATAGAGAGGATTGAATATCAAACCTTAAAGACAATGGAGTAAATTGGGATATTCCAACAAGGAGATAAATTAATAAAATTGCCTAAGTAGGAATTTTGAAGCATTGAGAAAATTGTAATTGAATCAAATGTAAGTTTTTTTGGCATGGAAGAAAGAAAATTTCAGTCAAGTGATGTAGTAAGTACTTTCAGCAAAATCACACAAAAAAAAAAAAAAAAAAAAAAAAAAAAAAAAAAAAAAAAAAAAAAAAAAAAAAAAAAAAAAAAAAAAAAAAAAAAAAAAAAAAAAAAAAAAAAAAAACTTGCTTAAAATTAGAGAAAAATATGAGAATGCCCTTACAGGAGGAGCAAATAAAGGAAACATAACTAACACTGTCAATGTTTTGAAGTCTTTCATGACACAGCTGGGATGTGACACCAGTAACAGCAGCAGTGAGAGAACAGGAGAGTCAGAAAAGGTCATTTGGAAATTGACACATGCTTAATATATTCTGATTCTAGAAAGGGAAAACATAGGTGGACAATAAGTGAAGATTCCTAGCAATTATTATGAAAACCGTACTCATTTTTTTCCTAAATGAGAGAAGTCATCCTTCAAATATGATCTATAATCTGATGGAAAAATGAAGATCACCCAAATTTCAAGGTGAACAAATGTACAGGCCTCAGATTTCCTGATGAAAAAAATATAAAAATCTAAAGAAATCAAAGAATTTTGATATAAAGACTGGAAATATGAAATATTGAATAGGATAAGGTAATAATCACTCGAATATGTAGCCAATTAAATGAATTTTAATTATTAGACAACAATGGCTTCTAACATCAACTATAAGCTAAAGTTTCAGGATGGTCTCTTAAATCAACAATTCAAGAAACATTTTTTTGTGGAAAAAAATTTGAAAAATATATTTTGAAGCATATCTTCCTCCTCTGACCTTGAACACATACCTGGGCCCTGAGTCATTTACTCCAACATACCTGGTAGTCTTCCATCTAAGTCATCTCTCTTCAGATTGGAGGGATGTTTATTATGCTCTAGACAGGTGACCAGGTTTGGCTTGCCCACAATCATTCCTGTGAATTAGAAAGAAGCAAATGGCCTTTCTGAGATTCTGTAGTATACCTTGGACTTATGGTATAGTCTTTGATGCAGAGATAGACAGAATTTAACAGAATATTGTTTAAATAAGTTCTCAACTTCCATTCCTTCCCACAATCCTGGGAATATTTTAGAAGCATTTTGAGTTTTCATCTCTTGAGTTGCATTTTAAGTTATAACTGTGCCAAACAGTAAGACAGAAAATGGAAATCTTTTAAGTGGGTGACAATCTCTTGGACTTCTGAATTTTAGAACATATTGTGGAACCAAAATGAATTGTTATAATTCTTTCAAAAGTAGTGAATATGAAATATGAAAAGTATACCAGAAATACCTTTGTAGACTCAGAGCTATTCCCTTTATTAATGTATTTCATTCTTAGAAACATAGCACTCAAATTACTCTATCAGGGAACCCTAAGCTGGTGTTAGGAATTCTGCAATAAATACATTCTCACCCACAGAGAGCAGGTTGCTGTAGTTCTCCAACATCACATCCCTGTACAAGGCCTTCTGAGCAGGGTCCAGGTATTCCCACTCCTCCTGGGAGAAGTTTATGGCCACATCCCTGAAGGAAAATGGCTCCTAAAATAGAAAGTAAGAAACGAAAAGTTTTCCTGGTTAGATATACTTGACAATGGGAAATAGAGATTGTTGGGAAACAGTTTCAGATATAGGTGATAAATTATAGTAAAGCAAATTTATACTTTTACATGCAGAGAACAGGATCTCAAATATCACCTACAGTCAATCTAACTATTATGTTTTCATTGAGTATTAAGAGCAAAAGTAAGATCTCAACAAACCAATAAATACTTTCTGTGCATATTTATGTCACTTAGAATTATAGAATATGTCTTCTAGATGGGAAAGTTATGTTGAGTAAAAGGGATACTTCCTAAATTTCAATATTCATAGCCATAAACAGGGGATTTTCATAAGTATAAGATCTGATTTAATCAAGTCTACAGGAGAGAAAAATCAGTAAAAAGAATAACAATATCCCCTTAAATATTTCCCATTACTTGGTGTCATTCTGATAGTTTCACCTTCATTAACTGGTAGAAGGAAATAGCATTGACAACTGCAATATTAATGGAAAACCAGCTTTGCCCTTATTTCATGTGGACTGTATTTAATCTAAGAAGTTCCACACACAAATATACAAATAGCAAACATTATCCAAAACTTCAGAGACTACATCCTTATTGAAAAGTGATGAAATTAGCAAAAGAGGAATAAAACTGAACAGATAATATTTAAAAGGAAAAGAAAATGTTCCAAAACAAATTCTTTTTTTAATTTTTCTTGATGTATTTGAAAGCAGAGAAGGAGAGAGAAAGTCAGAGATAGAAAGAGAATGGGCCCACCATGGCTTCTAGCTACTGCACCTCTTGTGAGGAGCAAGACATTTACTGAATTGGACTTGAATAATTTTAGAAAAGGTGAATTATGACACTGCTTTATTGCTTCTACCACTTCTGTATTAGGTCTTAAGGGATAAGCAGAATCTCCAAAATAAATTTCTCAACTTCTTAACACCCACATTCATGATCTGAAGGTTTCTAAGTGCACCTGGAAGAGTGTTCTCTCTTACTAAAACAGGACTCAGGTTTCAGAATACCAAACTCAAGCTCTCATTGTGAGAGCAGGTAATTTTCAATGTCTGTGCAAGTCAAAGCCTCGCAGGCTAACAGAAGTTAAAATGAGTGCACTGATTGGAAAAGACTGGGATCCTGTTACTTGGGATGGGGCAGTGTGGGAAGAACCTGAAGAATATGGGTACAACGTACCTTTAGACAGCTAGAGGAACACTAGGTGGCACTGTCACACCCAAGGATAATTTTAGTTTCTTAGAAAACACATGTTATTCTCACCTTGCAATCTACCCATCCTTGGTATAGTAAAACAGGGAGACACCAAGATCTTCCTACGGATGTTTACGACAGCTACATGCATGGTATTCAGAACTGAAAATAACCAAGGAGTTCTTTTAACATGTGGATGAGAAGATATGAGACAAAGGAATTCTACTTAGGACTACAAAGAAATATCTATCAAGCCCCGAGAAGATGTCCAACAAATGTAAACATATAACACTGTGAAAGAAAAGCCAATCTGAGAAGTGTACCAGATGAGGCAGTACATGCTTAAACCCTAGCACTAAGGAGGATGAGGCAGGAGGAATAAGAGTTCAGGGCCAGGTTGCCTACAATATGACATCCCGTCTTTATCAAAATATTTTAAATGCTAGAAAATGATTTTAAGGTGAAAAGATGATGAGCATATAAATGGAAAGAGCATAGAGAACTTTCAGAATAGTGAACCAAGTTATTAACAAATACTGTGGACTCATGTTACTACATAGATATTAAGACCAGTAAAATGTACCAATAACAAATCATAGTGTAAACCTGGGTATTTGATGATGATTATGTCTAATCTGGAATAATACTGTAAAAAAAAAGCCACATAACTGCTGGGCATGGAGTTGCATGCCTTTAATCCCAGGCCTCAGGAGGAAGAAGTAGGAGGATCACTGTGAATTGGAGGCCAACCTAGGAGTACACAGTGAATTCCAGGTCAGCCTGGTATAGAGCGAGATGCTACCTTGCAAATCAAAGAAAAATAAAAACAAAACCTGCACTACACTTAAGTTTTAAAAGAATGATGGAAGAGGCTACACACATATAGGGGTAGGGGACATAAGTAAAATCTTTAATACCTTTCTTTTAACAATGGTCAGATATGGTTCTGATCACTGGTATCTCAGCACTCAGAAGGGTAGGCTAAGACAGGATAATCACTATGTGTTACAGGTCAACGTAAGCCACATAATAAAATCCTGTCTTGAGCTGGGGACATTGCCCAGCTTCAAGGCACTTGCATGCAATGCTTTAGGATCCCTTGGATCCATTACCCAGTACACGCATAAAGCCAGATACAGGAAGTATTGCTGGAATTCATTTACAGTGGCTGGAGACATTATTGCACCCATTGTCTCTCTCTCTCCCTCTCTCTCTCAGAATTTATAAATAAATAAATTGAAATTGAAAAAATAAAGTCCTGTTTCAATAATAATAAAACAAATCAACAAATACCACTATAAACGAAGTCAGAATTTACTCAGGTATTATACCAGACACTCATAGCAAATATTTTGAAATCTTGAAAGAGGTCAATACAGGAAGGATTTATATAAACAATTAAAATGTTACATCATTGATCAATGCTTTGAGTGATACACAGATGAGTGCCAGCTAGTTTCTAAATATAAAATACAATAAAATAAAAATAATTATAAAGTGAGGCATGGGCATGTTTCACTAACATATGTATTTTTTACAAGTAAAAAAAAGAGGCCTATGCCTTTTCAGGCACTGCAGAAGAGGGGTAAATTATCACCATTCAATTTCTTCTAGAATAATAATACCAGCCCCAATTATATTTAGAGGCCTCTCTTAGTTGTTACTATTTTATACTTACAGTATCATCAGGAACCTAAAAAGAAAACATCGCTAAATTCTTTCTCATTCACAAAAGATGAAACTGCAAATAGGCCAAGAAAAGTCCATGGTTTTAGAAGATGTTTGAGGAGACAACAGATCCCATGGAATCAAGGGCCTTAGTGAAAGCTCTGATGCTGTGAACGGCCAGGAGGGAGGTGCTGCCTGTACATGACTCCACCCCAAGCAGACAGTCTTAGGACTGTCATCATCAGGGAGTTTCCATAACTTTCTTTATCCTGCTAAGGCTAGCTAACTCCCATCATTCTCTTTATAAGAATAACTAAGGAAAGGGTTAGCAGGCTACAATCTCCAAATATATCACTACTGTCTCTTACCCAATATTGGGATATTTGTCAAATTCAGGTTTTGATCTAAAAAATTTTCAGTTCTACAAGTACTTTCCAGATACTTGCCAGACTCAGATGAAGATATTAACACTGCAAATTTGCAGTGTGAAACAACGGGTAAGGGTGCTGTGAAATCTGAACAAGCTAAGAACTCAGTAAGAATTGTAAATCCTGGCTTCCGGTTCAAGATGGCTGACTAGCAGACACGCCACGTCCCTCGGGAAACAAGGGTCAGGGTTTTCAGCAGGGATCCAGGTCGTGGACATAAGCTGCAGTCACGCTCTGAGCCGCAGACACCCCCCAGCACAGGATTCTCACCAGTGGAAGCTTCCATCGAGGACCGCGCTCGCCAGAGGCAGTGAGTTGTCACGAACTGGCAAGCCCGACCAGAGCAGCCTCAGCCTGCCGGCTGAGAGGCTTTTCCTCAGCCTCTGCCGGCTTCCCTCGGGTTCCCTCCCTCTGCGTGTTCCGCGCGTCTATCCTGTCCCTCCTAGGCCCTTGAGTGTCTCTCGTATTCAACTCTTTTTTTCTTTTTTTCTCTTTTTTCTTCTTTTTCGCTTGTTCCTATGTAACCCCTCCCCCATCCTCCTGGTCTCCAGCGTATGTCCCGCCCCTCCAGGTCCTTGCTAATCCATATCCTTGCTTAACTTTTGTTTTTGTTTTTATTTTTGACCTCCTGACCAGGACACGGGATCATACATGGCCCCTCTCCCCAGGACTTCAGGTCCCCAGCCTGTCTGCCCCACCCCTCCAGGCCCTTGCTAA
>PVHP010037675.1:0-16762 GCA_004024765.1 Zapus hudsonius
GCCACCACCTTGTGGGTCTGGCTTATGTGGGTCCTGGGGAATTGAACCTGGGGCCTTAGGCACTGGAGGCAAGTGCCTTATCCACTGAGCCATCTCTCCAGCCCCCCCCTTTATGAATTTTTAATTTGGGATCTCAAAATGTCAATTTTTTTTGGTCATTGAACATTTCTCCTTTTGCCAGTGTTTTCAGATTTGTGTGGTTATTTCTCTTCTTTTGTTTTTTAAAAATATTTTTATCTATTTGAAAGGAGGAATACGGGCACGCCAGGGCCACTTTCCACTGAAAATAAACTTCAGATGCATTTACTACTTTGTGTATCTGGCTTTACATAGGCCACTGGAGACTTGAACCCAGGCCATCAGGCTTTGTAAGCAAGAAATGCCTTTAGCCAGTGAGCAATCCCTCCAGCCCCTATGATGGTTATTTCTTTTAAAAAATGATAATTACCAGCACATATTAATTGTGGCAATTACCTCTAAGCAAGGCATAGCACTGATGTGTGGTGAGGTCCGATGTTGACCCTGATCTATTCTTTCCAGGTAGGAGTACTTGCTCAGAGCTTCCATGCCAGTGGTCTTGGATCAATGCTATTTAAGCTTGCAGCTTGCTGTCATTTGAAAATTCCTTTTTTTGTTGTTGTTGGTTAAGGGCTGACATAGCACAATGAGTTAGGGGTTTCTTTGAAACTAAAACAAAAGCAACAAAAGCAAACACTTTGTCCTTTTGAATAAATTAGCCTTTAGAGAAGCGTGATAAAATGGGTTTGGATCTGTGGAATAACTATTAAGCAACGAAGACTGAATTCACCTTCTTTGGGCTCAAATGACACGGAGATTACAATACCTTCCACAATAGATATGAACCCACTCAGCAGCCTCTATACCTCCCACCACTCACCATCTGCTGCACACCACCGAAACATTGTCATTCATTTAGTTAATCATTAAATACTCATTGAACACATATTTCATTATGCACGGAGTCATTACATTCTATAATTCCAAGTAGGAGAAAATGTAAGCAGAAACAACTTGTCGGAAGAAATAAAATCAAAGGAATATGGTGTCTCAAATGAGTATGAAAATCACCCTCCATAGAAGATGGTGGTGTATCTTTGCTGCATTGTTTCTGTAATGGGACCGATGGTTTGTGCTGAATAATTCATGTTATTTTGCCCAAGTCCCTTGAAAGCACTGGCATATCTCTGAAGGACAGCTGGCTGAGGTTATGGCACAGACGCCGCAGGCTTGCATGGTGCCAAATGGTGGTCCTTTTTAGCGAGTGCTGGGGGAAGCATGGCATGTGGGAGGGCTGGCTGTGGGAGTGGGCAGACTTGGGTTCAAATGCCAGCTCTGCTCTTTGAACTTGGCTAGTGAGCTAACCTGTACCAATCTCAAATTCTTCATGTGGACAATGAAGGCACAAATTCATTCTCATCTGTACTTATAGAAAACAATGCATTGTGTTAGGTGAGGCTGAAGGGAAAGGCTCTTTATCTGTTTTGTGCCTTGGGTTTGACTGTGAAATATCATAACTTGATATTACAACTTGAGCACAAGTTGGGGGTACGTAGGCACGGGGAGAAGTCCACTGAAGCTGAGGGTTAGGCACAAGCAGTCAGTAAACAGATTGGACTAGAAGGCCAGTGAGGCCAGTGAAAGAGGTAGGTAGGTAGTTGGGATGGTTAACCTTCACTGTCCACTTGATTAGATTTAGGTGTTTTTGCTGGTATTTCCAGAGAAGTTTCACTAAAGAGGGAAGACTCACCCTGAATGTTGGCAGCATCATCTCACAAGTCAAGGTCTCAGAGTGAAGAAAAAGGGAGAAAGGAGAAAAGTGGACCTCATATCTGAATCTCTCTCTCTACTTCTAGAAGTCACGTGACCAGCCACTGCATCATCCTGTTGTCTTCCCCACCACGTGACCTGTATCCCTTCAAATCATGATATGAAACACACCCTTTGTTCCTTAAGTTGCTTTCGTCAGGGATTTTGTCACAGAGAAAAATAGCTGATACAGTAGTTGTGGACAGATAGCAATGAAACATTATGGCACTTCCTAATTTATGAAGAGTGTGGGTGCTGTTTCCTTGTGAGTCCTTCATTCCCCGTGTCTTCATTCAGTCAGCTTGCCTCCCCCTGTCCCTGATCCAGTCTTTCATAAAGCTCATGAGGGTCACTTCTATTTCAGGACAGTTAGATTTTATGTGTGGTATGTGAGTGACAAGTGCGATGACATGAAGCTGGTAAGGACGTCTGATTATCCGAAGTCTTCGTGGCTGTCTGCAAGCTGGCTAGATTTCAAGAGGGCAGGCTCCCACTGACATCTGAATGCCATTAAAAGATCTTTATGAGTTGTTTTCTGTATGAGATGCTGATATGAACATGACATATGCTATTTTCTACTAATTCAAGCATCATGGCAAGTCAATGTTGTATCAGAGGACCAGAAATTAAACTTGAGAGAGACCCAAGGTCATCAAGGATATCTATCTATCTATCTATCTATCTATCTATCTATCTATCTATCTATCATCTATTTGTCTATCTATCTATCTATCTATCTATCTATCTATCTATCCATCTATCTAATCTAATCTATCTGTCTATCTATCTATCTATCTATCTATCTATCTATCTATCTATCTATCATCTATCTATCTATCTATCTATCTATCTATCTATCTATCTATCTGTCTGTCTATCATCTATCTATCTGTCTGTCTGTATGTCTGTCTGTCTATCATCTATCTGTCTTTCTATCATCTATCTGTCTGTCTGTCTCTGTGTATTTTGAGATACATATCTCATTTTAAACTCCATTCTATTACTTGTTATGGTAGATTGCTTCCCTCTATGTTATTCTGCCTTATGCTGTGAAAATTTCATGATGAATATTGATGTTTAGTAATCTTGACATTAAGTAAGTAATTTAAATTATTTTCCCTAGAAACAGAGCCCAAGATGAAGATTACTTCAGACAACTTGTTGGGGGAGTGTTCTCAGAAATCCCATGAGGGAAAAGCAATAGAGCAGGTGTGATGGTCAATTTTCCTGGGCAGCTTGATTTGGATACCCATATATTTGACCAGGCATTACTTGGAGTGTTCCTGTGAGGATGAGAACATCCCCAGTTTATAAGCAATAGAAAGTGAAGTGTAGGAAGGTTTTAGAATTTGCCCAGGCCGTCTAGTGGACAGGTAGCAGCATTGGGAGGTGACAAGGTCTGGATTTCTTTGGACCTTAGTGCTCTATGGCCTCTTGTTAAATGATCACCTCATACCTTCTCCTATGTATGATTTTCCACACAGTAGGCATCACTCGAGGGAACAAGTAATAGGTAAGATTGAACCAAACCTAGTCTTGTTGCTGAAATTCTGAACGAATAAAAAGAGTAACCAGTTCAATTGTTTTTTAGATAGTCTTTGAGAATAACCCCAAGGCTTTCAACTTTGAGGAGAGGTATTCATTGAAGAAAATTTATGGGTTTTAAACCTAAGTTTCAAGGGAAGCCATAAAATTATTGGTGTGGCTGCATGTTTTTCACAACAGATGACTTAGATAATGAGACACTCCTGATAAAGAGATTTAAAAGCTGAAAATATCAATTCTGGATTTCACAAGCCTCCTGTGGGTGGGATATTCCTGAAAAATAAATACCTTTCCTCACCACTCCTTACAGGTGACTGCCCTGGATAGAACTGAGCAGATACTGGTAGCTCATTACAGCAAGAGAAGCTTTTGGGGGCAGTTTGTGATGCTGAAACTGAGAAACATGCCCGTTGAAAAAGAAATGATAATGCTTAGTGGCTCTGGAGTCTAAAAAAAAAAAAAAGGAGACATTACTATACCTTTGAGAAATTCCAAAGAGCAAGATGCTAATTTCCACAAGTATCAGCTATAGAGCCATTGGGTCAGAAATATTTATGCTGACATATTTTAGGCAGGCGTGAGTTGTCATTCAAAATGCAAGGTTTCAGCCTGTTAGAATCTTTCTTTCATTTGCATTTTTTTGTGCCGGGAGGAAGGCTTTTTTCTGAGCAACGAGTGATAATATCTAACATCATTAGTAGTGATAGTCAAACACCCTGCGATGCTTCTTGGAAGACAGCAATTTAATTAGTAGTCTTCCTTCTGTACTTGGGGCCAGCACCTGCTAGCACAGATATTTCTTGTCTCTCTTCCTCTAACTACACATCTAGACAGAATTGGGCTCTCTGAGGGAGTCTCCTATAAGAGAATTTCTTCCTGTGCCTTTTGGTTTGCTGCCTTTTTCTATATATGTACCTTTGGGTTACATATGCTTCTGTTATTGCTCCAGTATCACCATCAGCACCAGCACTACACATCTTTGTTAGAGACCAGGCACTCTGCTAAATACTTAATGCAGATCATCACATTAAAAAAATGTTGATGAATTGATCCAGTGTGCCCACTGAGGAGGATACCCAGTAGATTGGGGACAGGGGGGAGGGAAATGGGAATATAAGCATGATATTTCCTCAATCAATGTATCTAATTTTGGGCAATAAAGGTAAAATTTAAAAAAATGTTGAAATTGAAGGCTGGGGAAATGGCTCCGTGGTTAAAAGTGCTTGCTGTTAAGTCTAATAACCTGAGCTCAGATCCCCAGAACCCACATAAAACCATAAATAACCCATTGTTTTTAATCCCAACATGCCTATGGTGATGGATGACAGTCAGGAGAACCACAAAGCTTGCAGGCCAGCTAATCTGGTATTTACAGTGGCAAAAATCAGTAAGAGAGACCCTGACTCAAATGAGAATTGACCCCAAGGCTACCCTGTGATCTCCTCATATGTGTGTGGCATACATGTGTCCCCCCATCCATCATGCACACATATACATATACACAAAAATTTTTGATACATTTTATATATACATACATACATATATATTTATAGGTTAAAATGTGCTATTTTTATATATGTATAGCAACGTGGAATGACTAAAACAAGCTAATTAACATATTCATCACTTCACATGCTTGCATTTGGTGGGTGAGAACATTTTAAATCTTCTCCTAGCAGTTTTAAAATGTGCAATAGACTATTTTTAACTATAGTTATAGTTAACACCATGCTGTGTAAGAGAACTCAAAACTAATTCCTCCTGTCTTGGCCATCACCTCCCCATCCCCCACTTCAAGCCCCCTTCTGTCCCTAGAAACCACCATTCTATTCTCTGCTTCTGTAAGTTCAACTTCTTGTTATTTTTAAAAACTCCATTTATAAGCAAGGCCACGTGGTATTTGCCTTTCTGTGTCTGGCTCATTGCAGTTTGCATAATGATGTCATCTAGGTTTATCCATGTTAGTGCAAATGACAGGCTTTCCTTCTTTTGGAAGACTAGATAGCATCCCATGGAGTATATAGAGTGCATTTTCTACCTTCCTTCACTCATTGACGGACAGTTAGGTTGTCTCCACATCTTGGTTGTGGTACAAAGAACAAATAAATAAAATGATGCCCAGAGTTCAGGATCATCAACACTTCATCTTCCCATCGTCCTGAATGAGGAAGTGGCCAAAGCCACAGCCCCAGAGAATGTAGGGAGTGAGCTGTTTTCTGTTCGTTTGCTTGAGGGTTGCTATCTCAGTGAGTTGTTAGGACAATTTTTGGCCTGGAAAGTCCTTTCAAGAGTACATCTTTCCTTCCTTTCAAGTGCATATCTTTTTTTGGTATTTCCTAGAATTATTTCAATCAAAAATTTTCACTGTTCACTAGGCTTTGAAAATTATTTTTTTGAAGAATGATATCTTCTCTGAGAAGTCCTTTAATAAGAAAATGCACTTAAATTTATTTACCGTAGAGGCTCCTGAATTTATTTGCCACTGAACACTATCCCCAAGAGACTGTGTTTTGGAGAACACTCTAAGAAAGCTTTGATAGCTCTAATGACACCCTCTTTCTGTTTATGCCCAGGAGGCTGCGATGGTTTGATGGTTTGAATGTAAAATGTCCCCCATATACTCAGGTGTTTGAATAAGTGGCCTCATTTGGTGGCACTATTTGTGAAGTTTGCAGAGCCTTCAGGACGTAGAGCATTGCTAGAGAAAGTGTATTGCTTGGGGTGGGAGCTGGGGTGTAGTTCAACTCTGCTTGTCCCACTCAGCTCTCTCTCTCTCTCTCTCTCTCTCTCTCTCTCTCTCTCTCTCTCTCTCCTTCCCCCTTGCCTGGCTGGCTGCTCCTGCCCTTTAAGAAGTTGCTTCTGATCATTTGTTTTCTTCTCATAACAAGAAGGCAACTGCTAAAGAGACCATTGGAATAAATTGCAGCACCTTCTCACAGCCCTTCTCATAGCCCTTGTTTGTGTCTGAGAGAGTTCAACTCGTCAGGACCCTTCTCTCCTTCATTCTCTACTACTTTTCCAACATTATGAGACACTCCTTTGCATTATCAATGTCATTCACCCAGGGGTCTGGGGCACTTAAACCATATTCCTAGAACACTGTCTGTAGATATGGATGTTTTACCCCTATGAAGAGGTTTCCTGAGCCTGGGATAATTACACAGATTAGCAGAAAAAAGCTAGGGTAGCCTGACAACTTTCACTACACTTCAGCAGCACAAGTGGGACCTTTGTCTCAGGTAGTTGAGAAGGGAGACAAGCTCCCCATTATTACTGCCTGTGGTTTCCACCTGTTCTCAAGGACAGTGTGAGTTTCAGTCCCTTTTCTGCCATTGACTGGGCTTTTTGCTTCTCCAAAGCTAACGCAGCAAGGAACACAGCAGCCCATTCTGGGTCCTGTTTCTGCGACATTTCTTTGCCCTGGAATTATTTTCTCACTCATGATTCATAAGGGGGAATCCAGTCAAGTTCTCACTGCTCTTCTATCCTTAACTCATAAGGGAAACCATGCCAAGTCAACAGAAGTACCCTGTGGGCAGATGACTGAGGGCCCCCTTGGCACGCCCAGGGCACTAGTTTGGAAGCTCTGCTAATGAGGAGGATTTCAGGGGAGAAACTTTAGGCAGCAGGTTTTTCTGAATCATGTCTCTTGATGTCTTTTCCCCAGAGTAGATCTGGCTTTCAGAAGGGAGTGTGCCAAAGGGAAGTCACAGCCCTTAGAATGTAATTTCTGGCACTTTCCCCGTTAGAGGGGTTACTTCTCCTCCTTTGCTCTCTTCCTAGCTTCTAGTCCAAAGGCCTGGGTCTTAGTTAATCTTGTTGACATTTGTCCTCTAAAGAGTGCAATCTTCACTCCTAGAGATATTCAAGGGCACTTGTGAACCCAGCGAGCACCAGCATTAAGGACCCCTGGGGGAAGGCTCTCCAGACTGGGGTTCTGGAAAGCACAAGGCTTACCCCACAGGGTAAGCCAAAGTTTGAAGACCCTGTGTTCTTTGCAGATCCGCAGGCCTTTCAGTTGGGTCAACTAACTTCTCCTCATTCCACTCAGCTGACCCTAGAAATGCCTGGCTTAACTGCTGAGCTGTATCAATTACAGTCATTTCCATGAATTATTTACCAATTATCTTTAATTACCAGGCTGCATGATAATGAATATGCAGATCATCAAATGTGTGCCAGATTAACTCGGTGGTGAGATTTATTTGATCACAGTGCTAATCGTTGTGCACATCTGCTGGGTCTTTGTGAGCTGCTCACCAGTGTGGACATTTTCTCACACCTTAGAAACAATGGAGCTTACATTGGAAGGTGTTTGCTATTCGTGGACAGGTTGAAGGGAGAGAGCAAGGAAAGCAATGATCACTAGTATCTGCTCCAAACCCCATGAATTTAATGATTAGTTTTGAGGATAAAGCATGGCCAACTGGACCTCATTAGGATATGAGCTTTTCTACCTTTGAGGTCAGGAATTTGGCTCTTCTGTGTATTTCTACCTCAGTCTCCAAGTGGTAGGACTTCCATCAGTGGTTGTTGAATTGATTGAACTGAATTGGAACTGGCAGCAGGCTTCATTTCTCACCTCAAAATATTACGCTAAGATGATCACAAAATAATATACTGAGGCTGTTTCTTCCACTGTGCTGACAGCTCATAAGATCATATCCATAGGATTTTTATGGAGGCAAAAATATTACACATCGAATGAAAGGCAATCCTGATGTGCTGGGAGTTGATGTCATCTGTGACCCACATCCTTGTGCAGAGTTAAACATCTCATTTCCTGAGAAGAGGAGTTGAGCTCACTAATTGCATAAACACATATGGCAATGAGCTAGACCAGCCCTATCACAAAAGCCTTGTGCTGGCTCTCTCGGGTAACTTGTTTGCCATGTTGTTAATAACGTTCTTATTACTGTGAACACACCATTTTCATATAGCACAAATGTGCACGATACAATCAAACTCTACACTAGCACGAGGTGAAGTTTTCTTCCCTAGACCTCGAGTCAAGCACTGTACATAGTTCCTTCTTTCCTTTTTCTTGCTTGTGTGTATGTGTGGGCATGTGTATGTTCTTTGTATGTGGACACGTGTGTGTAGGTGAGCCTGCACATGTATGCACAGGAGTGTGGTGGCCAGAGGTTGGTCTCAGGGGTCTTCCTCAGCCACTCTATTCCTTCAGTACATTGTTTCAAAGCATTGCTACATATTGCTTAGGAAACATAAATATATCCTGAAGGTCTAAGGATGAGCTTGAGAACTAGCTTCAAAAAAGGTGTCAGGTGGAGAAGGAACATGGCATTCAAAGGCTTCAGCTGCACTGGCTTTATTTATTAAAGTAGAGGGTGGAGCATTATTCTTCACACTTTCTCTATGTCTTAACTATTACCTAATGTATCATTTCTAAATGAATTTATACATATACACATGCACATACACAGAAAATCTCTAAAAGGAATTATAAAGAAATCATATGGTTGAGGAAACAGCTCAGTCAGTAAAGTCTTTCCTCACAGCACGAGGACTTGAATGTGATCCCCAGAACCTATTTGAAAATTTCAGGCCCAGTGATGTACACTAGCAGCACGAGGGTAGGCTGACACCTTTCATTTACCCTGGTTTCTGGCACAGGAAGGCAGAGACCGGAGGATCCCTGGGGCTCACTGGTCAGCTAGTCTAGCTAATTGGTAAACTCCAAGCCAATGAAAAACTCTATGTTCCAAAAAGAAAAAAAAAACTGCTGATGGAGACTAAGGTATAAATATGAATAAGACCCAAGTTCCTGACCTCAAGGATAGAAGCGCATATTCTAATGAGGTCCAGTTGGCTTTTCTTTACCTTCAAAACTAATCATCTAAATTTATGGGGCTGGGAGCAGAAGCTAATTATCATTGCTTACTTTTCTCTCTTCTTTCAACCTGCCCATGAATAGCAGATGCTTTCCAATGTAAGCTCCATTGCTTCCAAGGTGCCTCTTGCTGAATTTTGAGTTAGTCAGTTTGGAGACTGGAGAGATGGCTTAGTGGTTAAGGCACTTGCCTAGAGCTAGTCAAATTGGCCACACTAACTAGCCAGTGAACAGCAGGAATTCCCTGTCTTTAGGTCCCCAGTGCTGGCATTATGCATTCAGCATTTTATAAGGGTGTTGGGGATCCAAAGGTCAGGTTCTCATGCTTGCATGGCAAGAACTTTACCCACTGAATCATCATCTCTCCAGCCCCCTTGCTTTTTTTTTCCCCTATGGGAGGATCTTGCTCTAGCCAAGACTGACCTGGAATTCACTACATAGTCTCAGGGTGGCCTCAAACTCATGGTGATCCTCCTACATCTGCCTCCTGAGTCTTACCTCACAAGCTCAAGGGCTTGAATGTGATCCCCAGATAAAAGGCATGCACCACCATGCCCAGATCGTTTTTAACTCTTTATTGACAACTTTCATAAATATAGACAATATACCACAATCATAGTCTCCTTCCATTACTTTCCCCCTTCCTCTCTCCTGAGTCCCTTCTCCACTGAATCTCTTCTTTATAACTAGTCTCTCTTCTATTTTGAAGTGATTGTTTGTTTCTCTCCTATTGTGCAGGTCTTGTGTAGGAAGCATTAGCACCTGTGAGGTCATGAATACCATGGTCACTTTGGGTCTGGAAGGCAGTATTGTAAGCATGCTTCCCTTTCCTTTGGCTTTTACATTCTTTCTGCCTTCTCTTCCACAATGGTCCCTGAGCCTTAGAGCTGTCTCACGGTGTGCTGAACACTTCACTGTCACTTCTTCTCTGCACTTTGGTGAATTTTAAGTCCCATCAGTGGTCACCATCATCAGGAAAGAGAAGCTTCTCTTTGTGGCCAAGAAATCAGCAAGAGCAGACAGCCAGGTGTAGGAGTGGAGCTCACCACTTAGCAGTCTTTCCAGCCCCCAGGGACTTTTTTTTTTCTGAGATGATTCCTTATTTCTCATTCACTGTTTTAGTTACTTTTGGTTGCTGCTATGAACAAATAACTGACAAAAGCAACTTAAAGAAGCTTTTATGTTGGCTCATGGGCCATCATGAGGGAAGTTCTGGTGGCAGGAGTGTGAGATGGCAGGGTCACATTCTGCCATCAGTCAGAGAGATGAATGCTGGTGCTCAGTTCACTTTCCCCCTTTCAGTCACTTTGGGACCCCCAGATCATGGGATGGTACTTTTCACATTTAGGGTTGGACTTCCCAACATAGAAACTCCCCCATAAACATGCCAGACGTTTTTGTCCTAGGTGATTCTAGATGGTGTCAAGGTGACAAGATTAACAATTATACTTGCACACGCACTTTTAAGTGTGTGTGTGTGTGTGTGTGTGTGTGTGTGTTTTGTATGTGTATCTGTGTGTGGGGTGTCCATGCTTGTGGAGGCTGGAGGGTGATGACATGTGTCTTCTTTGCTTGTTTTCCACTTTGTTTACTGAGGCAAGGCCTCTCATTTGAACCTAGAGCTCACTGATTCAGCCAGTCCAGCTGTCCAGGTCACTCCACTAATCCCCTGCCTCTGTCTCCCAAGTTCTGGAATAAGAAGTGGGTTGCCATGCCTGCCGGGCCTTCACATGGTTGCTGGGTATGAGAACACCAGATAACATGCTTGTACAGGACAGGCTTTATCCACTGAGCCATCTCCCCAGTTCTCACACTGGTGAATTTTAGCATCTATCAGCTGACTACTGCCTAAAAGCATTACTGCTGTCACAGTTATCAATTGGTGATGTATAATCTTATTTAAAGTGAAAATAATCGCCTGAAATGTTTTGTTTTCAGCATGTGAGTATAGATAAAACAGCAAAGGAATTAGTGGATATGATGAGCTATTATTTAATCATCTGACTTATGAACCCTGACTTAATATATAAAAATAAACAAAGCTAAACAGCTCCCTGTGACCCAAATCCATTAGGATTTGGTCAACCCCACAATTGTAAGAGGCTAAATAACACTAGAGGCAGTCACATTAAAAGTACTTAAAGGGCCGGGCGTGGTGGCGCATGCCTTTAATCCCAGCACTTGGGAGGCAGAGGTAGGAGGATCACCATGAGTTCGAGGCCAGCCTGAGACTACAGAGTGAATTCCAGGTCAGCCTGGGCTAGAGTGAGACCCTACCTCGAAAAAAACAAAACAAAACAAAAAGTACTTAAAGGAAGATGTACAAATGTTCAGCAAGAATGTGAAAGAATGTTCAACATTGCTAATCATCAGGGATATGCAATTACAACCACCACAGTGAAATACCAGTTCACACTGTTAGAATGGCTGTTATCACAAGGACGAGAGATAAGAGGTCTTGGCAAGTATGTTGAGAAAAATGGAAGTCAAATTAATACAGCCCTTATGTAAAACAGTACTGACATTTCTCAAAATATTAAAACAGAGCCATAGGGGTGGAGAGATGGCTCAGGGGTTAAGGTGCTTGCCTATAAAGCCTAACTACCTGGGTTAGATTCCTCAGTACTCACCCAAAGCCAGTTATATGGTGGCACATGCATCTGGAATTCATTTGCTGTGACTGGAGGCCCTGGTGCAACCATTCTCTATCTCTCTGCTTGAAAATAAATTAAAAAATACTAAATAGAATGATAGTATGGTGCATCAATTCCACTACTGGGAATTTATTCAGAGGATGTGAAATCAGTATGTCAACGAGATATCTGCTCTTCCATGTTTATTGTAACACTATTCACAGTAGCCAAGATGGCTGAATGAATGACAATGTGGTGTTTAAACACACAAATGGCTTTGAAAAACAGGAGACTCTGCACTGGCATTAGCCCATGTGTATCTGCAGGACATTAAGTTAACATGCCAGGTGCAGAGAGACAGGTATTATGTGATTCTGTGTGTATATAGAGCATGTAAAAGTATCAAACTCATAGATGGTAAAATAGTGTTTACCAAGGCTGGGTTTGGGAGGTCTGGGTAGGTAAGATTGGTCGAAGGACTCAAAATATCAGTGAGAGGAATAAGTTTCAATGATTACATCAGTGATCCTAGTATTAAATATTTGAAATTGTTGAGTCGATTTTAAATGCTCTTCCCACAAAATAAGTATGTGAATAGTACATTGGATAAGTAACTTCATTTAGCTACTCCACAAATATATACATAGATCAAGATACCATGTTTTATAGTATGAAGACACACAAGTCTTACTTGTCAATTAAAAAGGAGTACACATTATAGAAGGAATATTGGAGTCTATCTATTTCCAGGAATATGATGCTATGAGCTTTTAAATATGGATAAATCTTAGTCTATATATTTAAAAAACACAGCCCTATTCAGAACAAAGCCATCCTGTTTGTATTTCATCTGAAGGGATTTATTTGCTTCAGTTGCGAAAAGAAGGAAGGAAGGAAGAAAGAAGGAAAGAAAGAAAGAAAGAAGGGAAGAAAGACATATTGGGCAGCATCAGGGCCGGTAGGCAGCTACCAGATCCCAGAATCACAGTAAAGCAAGTGCAAGTTGCTGTTTCATTCCAACAGGGCCTGCAGAGGTCAAGCTCCCTGGAACAGAAGGCCAAAATTTCAGTGCGCATCAAGAGACGTGTTCCAATTTCTAATCTTCATGTTTGAAAACATGTACATCAGGAGGAAAGAATGCTTCGTGGCCTTATCAAGTAGGGCATAACAAAATTGGAAATTGCTTCGTGATTTATCGCACCTCTGGCGACACACTGAAGTGTGCAATGAAATTAACTTTGGGTTCATACAGTAACTGCTTGCCCAGCATGACCAAAGACAGACCCAGTGAGGAGGGGAGCTTGCGGATGAATGAGGGCAGAATGGAAAACTTCCACTGGCCGGGGCAGTACACATTCAAGCTGCTGGGCTCCACATCTCTTTGTGGCTAAGTGGGGACATAGGCCAGGAAGGTTCTGCAGGTCCTTCTCTGTTCCTGCCTCCAGCCACCTGGACCTCTGTGAGTCCATCAAACACAGGGATGTCTTTGTTTGTTGACAGGCCGGGGCTGCCACTGGTCAGCAAGTGAAGAGAGTTGACCAGAAGTCCAGAGTGAAGTTGTACAAGATCATATTGTTGCAACCTTGGGGTGGTGAGGCATTTTTGGCCAGCGGGACATATTGAATACCCACAGGAGCTCAGGGTTGTAGACATTGCTGTGGATAGGAAAACATTTGATAGCAGGGCTCTTTCTGGAGATTCCCGAGTGGTGAACAAGGATGTGAGTGTAATTTTGGTTTCATATTAAAATTCCTTGAAGACGGCCCTAGGTCTGTATCGGGTTCTCAGATCTTTTCCTTAATGAAATTGCCAAATGCAACACTTTTGCAGTAGGATTTCATTGCATGAATATAAACCCAAAAGGGCCTAATTTACATTGGTGCCCACACCATTAATGTAAATTGGTTATTAGCTATTTATGCTAAAGAGTGGCAATATAAAACATAAAGGTGGTTTTATTAACTGTACCCTGCCCTCAGAAATCTGCTGTGCATGGAGTTTACAATTAGTGATTTTCCCCCACTCCATGCAGTAAAGACATTTACTCAGCCTAATTAACATATTTATTAAGAAATTACTGCCCCTTTTCTGCATCTTGCATTTTATAACACATACCACAATGACGTTAAGTTTTATAACACATCACCACGATGAAGTTAAGATGGTCCTCTGCATTGCTTTTGTGCATCTACTGGATTGTTTCATTGGCTTTTTTTGTGTCCTCTCTTGCCTTGCTAGAGGTGATTACAGAGAAATGACATTAACAGTGAGAGAATGCAGGAATCATAAGGATTTGTTTTGTTTTGGTTTTTCGAGGTAGACTCTTGCTCCAGCCCAGGCTGACCTGGAATTCACTATGTAGTTTCAGGGTGGCCTTGAACTCATGGCGATCCTCCTACCTCTGCCTCTCAAGTGCTGGGATTAAAGGAGTGTACCACCACACTGGCTTGGAATTTCTTTTTTATGACATACTTAGTAGTTAAAAAATAACCAAGGGAAGAACAACCTAAATTATAGAGCTTTTGCTGGAATGCAGACGTTACTTTTGAATGCATTTAAAAATAACCGGAATGGTATCAAAACAATGTTGGAGTTTGTGGGATTGGTCAGGCAAGTATATATTATAATTAGTATGTCAATTAAGTGTAGGAAAAGGTCTGCTTCTAAAATGCCTGATTTACCCATGTCCGTGTTTTCTCCTTTTAAATGACCTCCTTCATAAAGTCAAATCTGAGCCCAAACTTAAGGGCAGCTCACCATACACTGCGGAAGAACGGATCCAGTTAATCAGCAGAGGTGCCATGAAAGGCGATGCGGAGACTGTGGCATGCGGTGTCCTCTCAGCATCACCAGACCAGACTCGTTGACCTGTGGTCAATGTTACATTGGGCATCAGGGGTCTCAAGTTCATGGACACAGAACTGGTCCTGAAGCAGGGATGGCTGGTGGGTGCTGCGTGGGAAGGAAGTTCCAGTTCGAGGCAGATGTTCCCACACAGTGTGACAGATTCCTGCACACAGACCCCAGATGGCTCCCATCCAGAGGACTTGCATGGACCGTTACCAGTATGGCCTCATTCCTGGATTTGACATGGAGTCGGCCAAAAGTGGGAAACTCAGGAAGCATTAATGGCTTTTTTAAAATTTTTAGACTATGGAGTGGTATGAGCAGGAACATAGAGGCACAGGGAACACATCATGTCGCTCTGTCCTCCAAGTTGTCTCCTCTCTAGAAGATCTCACATCTTACCCTTTCATGCTGACTACTCAAGAACTCAGGAGCTTTAAGTAAATGTCCAGAACAGTTCTTGGGACATTAAGAGAAAACTTAGGCAGCAACACACAAAGAAAAAAAACCTGGCTACAATTCATAACCCCCTCCCCAATGGACTGATCCAGTATGCCCACAGAGAGGGACCCCAGTGGGTTGGAGACAGGGAGGAAGGAAATGGGGGTGCCATTATAAGATTTGCTCATACAATGTATCTAATTATGAACAATAAATATATTTAAAAATAAGATAAAACAGGAGCTGGAGAAATGGCTCAGTGCTTAAAGCACTTGTCTGCAAAGCCTAATGACATGGCTTTGATTCCCCAGTACTCACGTAAAGCAGGATGCTCAAAGTGGTGAATGCATCTGGAGTTCGTTTGTAGTGGCCTCTTGTTATGTACTGGTGCACCAATTCTCTCTCTCCTTGCAAAGAAATAAGCAAATATATCTTTAAAAATCTAAAAGTTTTAAGTGTATATTTGTTACAAAAATCTCTAGATTCAAGTTCTCATTCTTTATAGTACTGATACTTGAATATGAGGCATCAGAATTCAACAGAGCTATGCTGTGTGTGCATGCGTGCGTGTGTGCGTGTGTGTGTGTGTGCTGTGATGTGGGAATGAGCGCATAGATGCCGTGCCTGTGGGCATGCAGAGCCAGAGGACAATCTCTGGTGTCCCCTCCACTGCTCATTTGCATGCTTCCTTCAGACAGTCTCTCACTGACTCAGAGCTGGCCTTTCTGCATGAGCCCTAATGGTTTCCTGGTTTCTGCTTCACACATCACTGGGAGTCTTGGGGAATTGAACTCAACAATCTCAGGCCCTTGTGCTTATGCAAGAAGCACTTAACTGATGAGCCATCTCTCTATCCTCGAAACAGAACAATTTAGAAGTGTGTTCCTGAAGGTTCTAAGAAACAGTCAGGGTAATAATTGCTGCTTTCTAGGACTCTCGAGACCAGGAATTCCAAGATCATTCAGTGTAGCCACATTTTTTTTAAATTTCAAAATGTTGCCACTTGACTGAAAGTGTGGAAAGCTGTAACATTTGTTCCCCAAATTAAAAAGAAATAAAATGATTTTAGTTTGAAAATTTGAGGTGGAATTTTGTATAAGGTCTTGAACTAGTTGAAATCTGTACACAAGGGTCATTAATCCTGGGCAGGAACCTGCCTTATATTTTTAATAGTGGTTTCACTTTAAATTTAACCCTTAAACTATTAGGGCTTTCTTAATAACTCATGAAGCCAGCTCACCTGTTAGTCAAACCTACTTTCCCCTTAATGCCTGATTTCTCTTCCTCTGAGCTTGGATTTTTTTTCTTTTTTTTCTTTTTTAAATATATATTTATTGTCCATAATGAGTTACATTATTTAGTGGGCAAACAATGCGTTGTTATCCCGAATTCCCCCCCTCCCCATCCCTGATCAGTTGCATATCCTCCTTCGTGGGCTGTCTGTATTAGTCCTTGTGGCAAGGGATCCTGTATATCTTAGTACTCATCCCGGTCTTCCTGGCCCAAGTCAGTTGTTACTGATGGGTGCTATGCCTCTGGACCGTCTCCCCCACCACGGCTCTCACAATCTTTCCGCCCCCTCTTCCGCTCAGTTCCCTGAGTCGTGGTGGGTGAGTAA
>PVHP010037676.1:0-17254 GCA_004024765.1 Zapus hudsonius
AGTGCTCAGCCCCCTTGTCAGCCCCACCTTGGAAACTGCTAGCTGCCAGTTCTGCTTCTGGAAGGCCTTGCTTGCTTGCTTGTCCTGCCTCCCTAGACTACAGCGGATCATGAGAATATAAATTGGGTTCAGGGCCACAGTCCTTTGAGAGCTATCTTGGTTGTGGACCCCAGGTTCAAGACTAAATCTCTGTTTCACTCGTACTGGTGTTGGAGCCATTGTTCTAGAGCTGTTCCCACATCAAAAAACTAAATGATACTAATTCTACCAAAAGATTGATCATTTAAATATTACATATTAAGTATTATATAGATCTGATTATAGACTTTGTTTATAACTTTGTTTTTTGAGGTAGGATCTCACACTAGTCCAGGCTGACCTAGAACTCACATTGTGTTCCCAGGCTGGTCTTGAATTCATGGCAGTCCTCCTACCTCTGCCTCCCAAATGCTGGGAGACACCACCCCTGGTTCATCAATCGTTACAACCTTCAGGAGGAGTGGTTCACTTGGTTTCTGACAATTCTCATAGGGCCTCAGACATTATGGTGGAGAACGCTTCGTAAGCATACCACATATGGCCAGCACTTTATTTTCCTTCTTCTCCATGCTGTGCCTACCTCTGCTGCTTGAGAACAAAAACGATTTCTTGTCCTACCGAAAAGTCTCTCAGTGCAGGATGCCTTCTCTCTTCATCTCTGGACTCTCTGACCTGTTAATCCTGCCAGTGATGAGGCGGCTTTACGAGCTGTCCCCATCTCCAACTAAGGCACTGGCCGTTTTGCCAGATGGAACACGTGACATGCGTCAGTGCCAAGGGTACTCTGCATGGCCCAGGAACAGCGCATCCAAGAAGCCATCAGGAGTCGTTCTCCTGAGATGACGAAAACTTCATCCAGTGTGACCATCATATGATGCTTCCCACTTTGGATTCGTGCATTGGCATTTGAATTGTGCGGAGTGATCAGGACCGCTCCTTGCTAGAAGTGCTGAAGAGTGGCCGAAGCTTGCACTGGCCTCAGTGCTCCTCGGTGGTGGCCCTAATCACGTACATTTGAAGAACTATGATTCTTAAGATTACCTCATACAAACTCTGCCTGGTTATGAATTCATAGCCTTAATTTAAAATCATTGTAACAGAAAGCTTTCAAATGTTTCTTTTATTGCTTAAGACGTATAGTCTATGTTACACCTGGGAGGAGATATGTCCTCCCAGAAACCTTTGATGTCACTCCTTTGGTAAACAGTGGGACAATCATGGTAAGCAAGTCTAGTTCTAGAACTACATTTTTCACCTCAGAAGATACAGTGAACTGCACGATGGCATTCCTTGATTTATGCAGTGCAGTGTTTTTCATGTAAATAGCACTGGACACATACCAATATATACGCTTACCTGGGTTATATCTATTTTTTTATGTAAACTCTATTATGTTTTTGGCAAGAAGTGAACGTGAGGCTTATGTGCAGGGTGCCATTGATGTGCTCTGGTCAATGCTGAGTTCAAGCCTTTTCTTTATAAATGGGACCATTTCATTGTAACTGCACCATGTTCGTTAGGTACAGCCTGGATCACGGCTCCTTATCGTTTCTCATAAGATTTGCCTTGGGCGGAAACAGGCTTGGTGTGATTGAAGAATGAAGGCCAAATTTGATATTCTACACACACCTCACAAACTCAAAATAGTAGTGGTTCCTGTCTGTGTTCTTTCCTCCTGGAGCTTAGGAAGGTGAGCTCGTAGTAAAGTCATCTTCCCATTTAGACCATAGTTGAGGTACCAAAGTCCTCTTCTGATCTTCCTCCCAACGTTTTTTCCTTTTATGTTTGGTAATTATGGGGTGGGGAGTTGCTGCTTCTTGGAAGGCTTAAATCTTTCTGAAAAAAAAAATCTGTAATTCCATCTGGATAATTGAAACTGGATAATCGAACTGGATAATAGAAAATATATGGATGGATTTCTTGATGCATATGACCTACCCAAATTAAACCAATAAATAATCTAAATGTCACTAAAACAAAGCAACAAGATTGAAACACTAAAATGAGATTAAAAATCTCCCACTCAAACACATTCAGGTCCAAAAGGGGCCTCAGCAGAATTCTACCAGACGTCTATAGAACTGACCCACATCTACTTTGATGTTTGTGTACACACTGAGTTTAATTAGGGTTGCTTGCATAAGCATGGGTTGGGGTAACTTACCAGTGGCTATACCACTGAAGAAAATGATTCCCCATCCCCCCAGCAACCATTAACTGCCAAAAGTCCCTCAGAGAGGGGTGGGAGTCTTATGAACCTCTGCACTGTCCATGAAGTGTATAGTCATGACAGACACCATGAGTTCATGAATGCAGTCACCACATCTTGTAGCTTTACTTGCCAATTCTGAATGATTTACTCGTATACACAAATTAGCCCACCTGTAAAAGGCATGTAGCTAGATAGAAGGATCTGGAAAGATGCTGGGTGGATTGATGCCCCTGAAAGTTGATTCAGCACTGTCAGCTTATTTTGCAGAATATTAAAACCTTGGCTCCTGGCTGTAGGAGCAGAAAGTGGCTGAGCAGACTTGTCTTGATTGTGTCTTCAGATATTTAAGCAGAAGGAAGTGCTGATCAGAATATGACCTGTACCATGGTGGTTCTAACAGAGCCCTATATTTCCTTGCAAGTGCTGGGGGACCTGGTGGCGGCAGGGACCCAGGGAGGGAGGTTCTGATGGGCTGACTGGAGCCAGCTTTTGACTGAACACACCAGCTGTTAAGAGGTGGCTTTATGTAGTGTGAATAATTAAAAATTGACAAGAGTTTCTCTCTTGTCCTTTCCTGTTTAAAAATCAACTATTGGGCTAGAGAATAGATTGGCTCAGAGGATAAAATACTTCTATGCAAATCACAGGACCTAGTATGGGTTCCCCAAATCCACAGGAAGCCTTAGCCCCAGTAATCCCAGTGGGCCTCCAGTGAGAAGGGAAGCAGGGACTGGAGAATCACCTGGAAACTATGGACCAGCTAGCTTGCCAAACAGCAGCAAATGAGAGACACCACCTCAAAATAAGATGCAAGGCAAGAACCCACACTTGAAGTTGTCCTGAGCGTGCCACACGTAAACACACACTACACCATTATCTCCCCACACCCACGGTCCTGGAATTTATGATTTTTGGTGGTGCTTTGAGTCAGCTTCCCATGGAAGAATTCAACAGAAATGCCTCTGATGCCCAGAGTCTGTGCCGAGGGAGGCAGGCCTGGCTTGAGTCACCCCTTTCCTGTGTTCTTCCATGGGGCTGTGCTCCACTTACACACTCCCCTAGTGTTTAGGGACCTGCAGGGGTTTGGAGGACAGGAAAATACCCTGAGGGTTTTCATACACCCAAAGCCCTTCCTGTAGCTGCTGGGAGTGGGTGGGGATGCTTTACTTCCCAGGCCAGGCTCACCCATCCCCAGTAGCCTAAGGGAGGTGGGGAGATGTGAAGGGCCTTGTGGGTCAGAGGAGATGGGCGTGTACCACACTCTTCAAAACAGGGGCAGAAGCACTTTCTGTTGGGGTTTGGAAGACCTAGCAATTTGTGACTCATTTTGGCCTTTTTCTTCCCCCAAGGGACTGTGTGATTTTTAATGACTCAATGCTTCTGGTACTCTGGATGTTCTCCTAGCGTAACTGTCAGTCTATAGAGCGATCCTCAAGCAACTATGGGTGCAGAAAGGAAAGGCAGAGGGGGCTTTTGGTTCCCCACAAGTGGGCTTTATTGTATTCACTGACCAACGGTTCTGGTTTCCAGGCTCATTGAGGGGTCTAACTGGCTGGGCTCGTGTGAATGGCATCTGAGGGCATATACTTCCTCAGGGCTGTGGGTCTCTGGCCAGGGTCCTGAGTGAGAACTACAGGAGACCAGGTGGGGACACCTTTATCAGGTGTGGTCAGTTAGGGATGAGGCTTTTTTGGTGAGTGTATCGGGAAAAATGCTTCAAAAAAATCTCCCCATTACCTTCCCCAGTTTCCCTTTGGCCTGTCACCATGGGACTTTAGGGTTCAGTATTGACTCAGTTCCTGGAAGGTTGGCTTTTCTCAGCCTGAGGAGCAACCCAGAGTAGCTGAGGAAGCTACTTGTTCCTTGGGATAAGAGATAAGAACACAATAAGGGCCAGGCATAGTGGCACAGCTTTATTTATGAGTTTGAGGCCACCCTGAGACTACATAGTGAATTCCAGGTCAGCCTGGACTAGAGCGAGACCCCATTTCAAAACAAAAAAAAAATGGTTTTCAGTGTGTTCTTCTAAGAGGTCCTGCTTTCCTCCAACCATGTGCAGGGTGAGGTGAAGAGTGATAAATAGGTGTCATTCCTCCACCTGGGCAGCATCTGCACATGGATTCATTCTCACATGCGGGGACAGCAGTGTAGATATGCTGGGATGGGATGGGGGGGGGTCACCGAAACACAGGTCATATGTATGTGTATGTGTGCATGTGAAGTTATGTCTGTTACTAAACACAAGAAATTTGAGCAAAGGCAGGAGAAAAAGAACGTTTGTCTGAGGCACCTGCTGAGAAGAATCATGAAACACCATGCCATGAGCCCCCATTCTGCCACAACAGGCTGGGATTAATAGGGGAGCTGAAAGGCCACTTTGTGTGGGTCAAGAGAGAGTTTCTCAGTAGGGAGAGGATGGGATGGGGCCTGCAGGAAGGGGATCATGGAGGTGATTGGAAACTGTCAGATAGCTGGTAGGTGAGAGATGGCACAAAGATACAAAGGAGGAGGGACGCACAGCAGTGAGGTAAGAAGGCCAATGACTGAGCTTGTTACAGATGGGCTCCAGCTGTGTGTGGAGTGATTGACCCACTTGGGAGGCAGAGAGAGGTAGGAGGATTGCCATGAGGTGTCCGTGAATAAATTTAAAGAGTAGCTGGTATTTCTTGTCCCTACTCTCCAGGTACCCCATACCAGAGGACCATCTGGAAGGCCAGTCCTCCCAGCTGGCTTCCAGGTGCCCTTCTCTGGGGGCTGCCCTTTGATGTTCAGTGGTTTGCATCATCCCTTGGCACCCTCTCTTCCTTTTTCCTCTGACACCATGTTGTGTGGTGGCCTTCCTCCTCAGGCACCCCTCCCAGTTCCTCCCTGCACCTGCATTCTCCAGGACCCTATGCAGAGCCCACTCCCCCTTCCATCTCACCTTTACCAATCTTCCAGATGAAGGGATCCACCTGGTCCCACTTCTCCATAAACATTGTCATGGGCCCTACTTCTGAAGGATTAAGATTCTAGGTGCTGCACCCCAGAAACCTACACACGTCAAGGTCATTCTACACACATCTATTCAGAATCTCTTGGGCACAAGTTCCAGGGGAGATGGGACAGCCCCTGGTCATCCAGGGACAACCTGCTGCCTGCCCTTCCACCTTCATTTCCACAGCTTATCCTTTGCAAGCTCTGCGTCAGATAGAAGTATCTCAGAAGGTGGAAACCCTGTTTGTCCTTTCCTATTATCACAGACTTCTCCATCCCTTAGCCTCCTTCCTGCTTACCAGCAGTGTGACAGAAGGCTAAGAAGGGGCCCATGACTGGGTCTGTAGAATGGTGACCTAGTGGCAGCAGCACAGGTGTTCTGGAGCTGGTCATCCAATTGCTTAAAAACCAGAGAGGGAGGCTGGGGAGATGGTTTAGTGGTTAAGGTGCCTGCAAAGCACGAGGACAGGAGTTAGATTCCCCAGTACCCATGTGGAGCCAGACATGTGTCTGGAGTTCGTTTGCAGTGGCTGGGGGCCCTGGTGTGCCCATTCTTTCTCTCTCTCTCTTTTTTTCCATTCTCTCTCTCTTACTCTCTCAACAACAAACAGACAGATGAAAAGCAGGGTGGACCCAGCACTCAGGAGGCAGAGGTAGGATCATCATAAATCTGAGGACACCCTGAGACTATGTAGGGAATTCCAGGTCAGCCTGGGCTAAAGTGATACCCTACTTAAAAAAAAAAAAAAAGCAGCAGGGTGGGGGAGGATTTATGAGTTCTCTGGGTAGGCACCTTGTGCTGGCCACTTTGAATTTGACACCCCTGTCACATAGCCAGTGCCTGGAAACCCTGAAAGCATTCTTGGTATTCATCATTCAGGTGGTATTTATAGCACTCTCCAGACAAGTTCTTGCCAGAGGAGGTAGTGACAGTTATCAGCCACACAAGAGACAGAGCTGAGCAGCCTCCTTCTCTGGCTAAGTTTAGCTTGCCAAACCTGGGGATGGGAGGAGGGCTGCTCAGAGCCACTGACTCCAGAGACTCCAAGCTCCCACTAAGAATGCAGGTTCAAGGATTTCTGGGCCTTAGTGTCTTATGGCCTTGGCTTCTTGCTGGCTTTCTGGCAGGAAAGAGAGAATGCCCGATGCTGGGCTTCTTGGCATGCTGGCTTTCGATCAGCAAGCGAGGGGAGAGGAGAGGATCTGACAGTAACGCATTATGCCTCAGTGGCTAATTTTTACAACCAGTGAATGTGTGACACACTGCTTGGCTTATCCCTGGTGCTATCTACTCTCAGTCAAGGGCAGCCACAACCAGTTTGTGGGCTGTTGCAGTCAGCTTCCTGTTGCTGGCCCAGAGAACCCGACCAAAGGCAGCTTGTGGAAGGAAAGGGTTTTACCTTGGCTTACAGACTTGAGAAGATGCTCCATGATGGCAGGAAAAACTGTCATGAGCTGAGGCTGGACATCACCTCCTGACCAACATCACACGAACAACAGCAACAGGAGAGTGTACCAAACACTGGCAAGGGGAAGTTGGCTATAACACCTATAAGCCTGCCCCCCCAAAGATACTGCCTCCTGGAGGCTCCAATTCCCAAATTGCCACCAGCCGGGGAGCCAGCATTCAGAACTCCTAAGTTTATGGGGGACACCTGAGTCAAACCATCACATGGGCAATCATAGCAGAAATTGGTTTTCTCACAGTAGTGGAGACAGAAGTCTGAGATCAGAGGGCTGGCATGCTAGACTCTGGTGAGGGCACTCTTCCAGCCCTCCCACTTCTTGCTATGCCCTGATGCAGAGATCACGCACTACTTGCATTGTGGGGCCCCACCCTCATGACCCCACCTAAACCTCCCCATCTTTCAGCACTCGACACTGGGGATTAGAACTTCACTAGGATTTGGGGGGGCAGGGATAGGTTCAGCTACAGCAGGGTCTCCTGAGCTGCAGGTTGTTTTAAGGCAGGGGAGCTGGTTCCATCTTCCTAGGGGACAGGCTCTGGGCCTCTGCTGGCTGAAGTGCCTTGTCACAGAAATTCCTGCCGAGGCAGAGTTAAAGATCTGGGAAGGGGCTGGATTTCCAGAAGTCTAAGCCATGGGGAGCTGAGGGGCCTGCCAAGGAGAAGGTGTGTGAGAGGGTATGCGAGTAGTTGCAGGTGAAACGCTTGGCTGCTTGGCCTGCAGCAGTCTCTCCCTCACTGTTTATCACCTGTTTGGATATCTGAACGGGTTCCTGTTGTGTTTATTATAGTTGGTGTGACTTGTCTGGTCTCAAATTATCTTGTGACATTAGCCATGTTTTGGAAGCTTAGGACGTTTTGGGAGCAACTTTGCCAGAAAACTGGGCGGGGGTGGGCAGGGAATTTCCTTGAATGATGGTGACATGACTGTCAGGTCTGTCCAACTGTCCCCTCATGAAGCGTTGTTGGCATTGGCTCCCCCACCATGGGATTTGGAAGATTTGTCTGTGTGCGTCAACAATGGCGCTTTTATTGGCCACTCCGGCATCTTGGTCCAAGCCAAGGCTTGTGTAGTGATGGCGAGTGGGGACAAAGCTTCCTCTTATACCCTGGTCTTTTTCCAGTTTCCCTCCCTGCCAATGGTCAGGCAGGGTCATCCTGCAGCCTCTCCCCTGATTCCTTGATATGGGAAATAGAAATAGCAAGTGTGGAGTCCCCTTTAAGTCAGGGAGCTGGTTCCTCCTGTGTTTCTGGGGAAGTGACATACTGACTATGGATAGAGGACCGTGGTCTGCCTGCTTCTGGGTTTTCGGTGCATTGTTGGGTATCTGTCACTTGAATGATGAATACCAAGAGGGGGAAGGGTTCTATTTGCAGAGGGCTGGAGTGGGTTCTGTCTTCCTCAGAACCCCCAGCCTAGTTAGCCAGCAGCTGTTTTTGCTTTCTGCATCCCTTTCTCTCTCAGTTTCTCCTGCCTTGTGTCTTGTGGACAGGAAGGGAGGCTGCAGTGGACCTCCCTCTGTAGCTCAGGCTGGCCTCTCAGTGATCTTCCTACTTCCGCCTCCCAAGTGCTGGGATTAAAGGTGCGGGCCACCGTGCCTGGCTTCAGCAGGCTCTTTTTTTTTTTTTGTTGTTGTTTTTTCGAAGTAGGGTCTTGCTGTAGCCCAGGCTGACCTGGAATTCACCATGTAGTCTCAGGGTGGCCTTGAACTCACAGTGATCCTCCTACCTCTGCCACTCAAGTGCTGGGATTAAAGGCATGCGCCACCACGCCCGGCACAAGCAGGCTCTTTTAAGTAGCAGATTCCATGTTTATTTCAATTATAGTTATTTTTTATTTCAGTGAATCTTGGGGATAGAACACAGAGAGGCATGTGAATCATAGATATATAACTGAACACATTTGTGTGACCAGCCTCCTGGCCAGGAATGATAACATGGCCAGTGTGACTGTATCTTCCTCAAGAGTTGCCATTCCTGATGTGACTTTCCTCCTTTTGAAGTCCATGAACAGACTTTCAAAGTTTTCTATCTTCTTTATCTGGTAGCTTTTCCTATGTTGTATGTGAGCTTTAGGTCTGTCCGGCTCGCTGTGTTCTCATCATTCATTTTACTCATATTCTCTCCCTCTGTACATGACCAGTGGAGTCGATTCCCAACTTCAGCACTGATGAATAAAGCTCATATGGATAATCTTCATGTACTTTTAAAAAAGTATATTGTGGCATATGCACGTGTGTGTGCACACACAGAGATGCATGTGTGCACATGTGCAGAGACTAGACTCTTCTACTTATACTGGGTGTCTTCCTCCATTGCCCCCCTGCACGTTTCCTTGAAATGGATTCTCTCTCTGAATCCTGCCATTGTTGGCCAGATTGGCTAACCAGGGAGCACCAATGATTCTCTAGTCTCTGCTCCCCACAAGACTGCGGTACAGGTGTGCATGGCCATGCACACCTGCTTATTTGAGTGCTGAGGAATTGAACTCAGGGCCAGTCAGGTCCTCCAAGGTGCCCACAGTTGTGTGACAAGTGCTCTTACTTGCTAAACCACCTCCCCAACCCGTCCATATGCCCCCTTTTAAAAAAAATCATTTATTTATTTGAGAGAAAAAGGGGGGGGGAGGAGAGAATGGGTGTGTCAGAGCCTCTAGCCACTGCAAACAAAGTCCAGACACGTGAGTGCCCTTGTGCATCTGGCTTTACCTGTGTAGTGGGGAATCAAACCAGGGTCCTTATGCTTTGCTGATAAGTGCCTTACCTGCTAAACCATCTTTCCATCCTTGCATATGCCTTTTGACATGGGTGGCTTTCTACCTAGGGGAGCATCTGAAATATATTTGCTCCACTTTTCCCAGTGCTACTCATCAATAATTGAGTTTCTGAAAGGCTGGAATGATAGCTCGGTCAGTAAAGTATCTGTCTTGAAAGCAAAGGGACTCAGGTATGATCCCCAGAACCCCTGTAGAAAAGCTGGGAGTGGTGGCACACACTTGTAATCCCAGCCCTGGGGAGAGGGAAGGAGATAGACATACTCCTGGTGCTTTTGTCTAGCCTACTTGCTGAGTCCCAGGTCAGTGAGAAAACGTCTCAAAAATGGTGGACAGCACCTGAAGGAACAACACCGAACACTGTCTGTCCTCTGACTCCACACCCACACATGCACCCGAGCACACACTCATGGATGCACACATGCAGTAGTTATTGAGAATCTGCTGTAGGCCTAGCTGTGTCCTGTCCCAGGGTGATACCAGGAGCAAGTCTAGTAGTAAGGCAAGAACATGTTTTGCATGGCTGTTGACATTTCAGTGAGGAAAGTTGAAGGAAGGATGTGAGCAAGCAGGTACCCTCCGTGCGACAGAAGAGCATCCGCAGAATGTTGTTGGTCGCAGCTCCTGGCTCAAGAGTGACTTGGTCAGCACAGAAAAGTTCAAGTGTTTGCCAGACCCTGTCTAAGCTGTTGACAGAGTGACCCAGGACATTAACTTTCCTTTGTAGGAGTCAGGAGGGAGGGCCATGTCTGTTTTTGTTTATTCAGATATACTAAATGACAGCAGAAGGAGCCTCACAGAGTCTTTTTACTGCCGCCTTCAAGGGAGGGCCAGGCAGTGAGACGAAACTGTCCTCTGCTGTCCAGAGCTGGCCTCTGGCCTGGTCTCCCAAATGCTCCTTGGGCTATTCACTTGAAGGAGTTGGCTAGAACGTTGCTAGGGCTTTGTGTTTTGGAAACCAGCACTGCCCATTGGGTTCCTGGTGCTAACCAGTGACTCATCTTCCCCAGACCATGAGAGTCCTGGTTCCCAGTCTGGGGGTTTGCCAGATCAGGGAGTCATGGCAGTGTCATACCTTGGGGGTGGGGGTAATGGGAAGTCTGCTTTGCCAAAGAGGACACCCAGTTTTGAGGAAAATGGTTTGGGATGGGGTAGGCTGAATAATGAGATTTGAGCAAGAGGAAATGGTCCTGGGCTGTGGGTGGGGCTCTCCCCAGCTGGACCAGGCCTCCCTTCCAGAAGATCAAGTAGGAAGGGCGCCTGGTACCAGGCTTTGTGGGAAATGGGAACCACATGGAGACTGCAGGCGGATAGCATCCTCTGGAGAGGAGTTCTTTTCCTCTTGCGCTGCTTCATTCTTAATTAAAATGCTCTTTTAGGAAGTTGTCTAGCTCTGGTGCAAACATATCCTGACCACAGAGCAGCTCTGCTGCAGAGGATGTGGAAGGACACTCTCAGAGCCCAACACCTCCCCTGGGCTCCACAGATGGGCTATGTCCGTAGAGCCCTGTGTGCCCATTCCGGGTAGAGCCAACCCCTTGCCTTTCTCCAGCCCAGTGGCTCTGGCTGCCCTTCTCTGCACAGTTGGTGCTTTCTTAATGTTCCTTCTGCTCTCCAGTTTTACTAGCGAGCAAAATGCATTAAAGGCTCTGTTTTTAATAAACTTAAACTTGCTTTGGTGTGGAGCGAGGCTTCATTCAGCCACCCACTGGCTTCCCCTTTCTCTGACCTTCTGCCTGAGGGATTGAGAGACTCTGGGGTTCCCCTCTGCATCCTTACTGTCTCCCTCATCTTCAGAAATCAAATTCTGGGGGCTGGGGAGATATAGCTTTATTGATAGATTGCTTGCTTTGTAATTTGTAAGCATGAGTCCTTAATCCCCAGAACCCTTGTTTGAAACAATAGCCAAGCGGTGAGACACACTTGTAATCCCAGCCAGGGGGAGGCAGAGAAAGGTGAATCCCTGGGGTTCACTACTGGCCAGTCAGTCTAGCCTCCTTGGGAAGTTTAGGCCAGTGAGTGACCCTATTGTTGCAGTTAGCTTCCTGTTGCTGACAGAAAGAACCCAACCAAAAGCAGTTTGCAGAGGAAAGGGTTTATTTTGCCTTACAGACTCGAGGGGAAGCTCCTTGAGGGCAGGGAAAATGACAGCATGAGCAGAGGCAGGATATCCCCTCCTGGCTAATGGCAGGTGGAGAACAGCAGCAGGATAGTGTGCCAGCACTGACCAGAGGAAGCTGGGTATAATAACACCCATAAGCCCACCCCCAAACCACACCTCCAACAAGGTTCCAATTCCCAAATTGCCATCAGCTGGGGATCAAGCATTTGGAACACAAGTTAATGGGCAACACTGGAAGCAAACCAGCACACCTGTTTTAAAAAAAAAATGGTGGATAGCCCCTGAGAAGAAGGCTGACCTTTCACCTCTACACACATGACTTACACACATATACCCTTGAGTGCTCACACCATTGAGTTAACTCAAAGGTCTTAGGAGCCTCAGCCATCGCCTTCCTGGTTGGTGGCCTTTCAGTGTTTCCTGCCATCTGTCAGCTGCCTAGATGAGGCTCCAATCTCTGTACTGCATGGTTCGTCTGCATACCTGTCAAATAAAGTATAGCTTTCAAGGTTTTCTTTTCTGATAGCATCTGCTTTAGTTCTCACACAGATCTTCCTGATGCCGTTTAGCTTGTGCGTGTAAACAGAAAAAATAAAATCCAATTCCAGGGAAGTTTTGTCTTCAGAAAGGTACCCTTTGTCCTTGTTAACCTTTTATTTCTGGCTATATTTATGGGCTGCTCTGGCACCTGCCTGGTAGGATATCATTAATTAGAAGCATTCTGTGGTCTGCAAGGGTACATGTTCATTGCAAGTCAGTAGAAGTTGGCTATTGTGGAGGATCGCTTTTTATTCTTACCCATGTTAGCAGCCAGCTTTGAGCATTCCGAGAACACTGAGGAGATGCTCATTTTAAATGCAGATTCTTTGCATGGTTACGAGGAAAATGAAATTGTTCTGGCTCCCAGCACTCTGCATTTTTGCCATTCCATGTGATGGCCAATGGGAGGGCTCATGACTAAATCCCTCAGCATCTTAATTATGATTTCACATTTGAACTTGCTGAGAGGCAGCCTTGGCCTCAGGACATTAACTCTCCTGCCAGCTGCCAGCATGTGGGTGCCTGTGTGAATGCTTTTGAGTTTTCCCTCGAGCTCTGCACCCTCCAAATGAGCCTTGGATGGTCTCATTTACTTTGTGGGTGACGGATGTGCCTCCTGTCCCCCCTCTCTTTCCTCTTCTGGAAGTTCTCTCTCACTTGTAGCCTAGCCACTCAGTGTCAGCCTTGTACATGATGGAGAGATGCTGGGGCTCTGGTGCAGCTTGGCTGGCTCTGGGTGACTGCGAACTGTATGGGTGCAAAGGGGTAAAGAGTCCCTAAGGCAGTACCCTGGGTGCTGTACCATGGTCTCCCTCCCCAAGTCTTTGGGTTAAGTGATTCACTGTGTTTGGGCCGTAGGCAGGATTAAGAGCAGAGACTAAATCGCTACTCTCTTCACAGAGGTGAGGGCTGAGTGGTAAGCCTGGATTTACGAATCCAGGATAAATCTATGACACCTTCTCCAGGTCTTAATTTTTCTCAGGGAATACGGAAGATAAAAATCTTCTTTTAATATGAAAGTATGCATGCAAATATTGAATAAGTACAAAATTGGCTTAACACGAACTTCCATAAATGAGACCCTCTACTTGCTGTGGACGGCTGGCCTACTGATTTCTACCCTTCCTCGAACTCCGGGCTCACGATCCCCAAAGTCCCTTCTATATCTAAAATTTCTGGTTCAGACAGAAAAGATATATTTTTGGCATAAAATCTTGGCTATGTTTACATACCTTTTACCAGAGAGGATTTTAGGGAGAATAAATATTGACCTTTAGGTTTTGTGGTGTTTAGGAATGAAGAAGCTTGCCTTCTACTGAGGAGAACAAACTCAGAACCAGGAAGCAAGTGGTGTGGATGTGTTATCCTCAGGGCTTAAAGTGTCACCTAGGTAGTTGGTTTACCTAATCTAGGAAACCTGCCAGAGCATTAGAGCGCTCACGTAAACTTGAAATGCCTCTAACTGACAAGGTCAGTGTGAACGTTGAAACTTCTCCCTCACATCTGGGTTTACTAACCTGTGTTAGGCTCAGCATCTGTTTATGACATTATTAAAGGAAGTTATCTTTTGAAATTGATATTGTTGATGACTCTCCCCACACACAGGCATACCCCTGTCCCAGACAGGCTGCCTTTGTACTCCATATGTAGCCATGGATGACCTTGAACTCCTGATCCTCCTGTCTCTACTTCTCAAGTGCTGGGATTACAGGCTTGTGCAGCAGTATGTAGGAGTGAACCCAGGGCCTCCGTGCATGTCAGATGAAGCACTCCAACACCTTGGCTATAGTCCTTGTCTCCTCTGAAGAGTCACAGGAGATGGATGGTAAAGGCTTTAGATGGGACACCCTTGCCTATCTAAAGTACTGTGTGTTTTCTCAAGGGAACTAAGGCTAAGCTCTTGCTGACCAGCAAAAGAACACCTATGAATGAGCAGCTGTCCAGGCTCTGCTGGCCATTTCTCAGCAATCATGCAACTTTTGTTGATGATGTAAGTGATAATTCATAATGTTTTCATGAAAGCAGGAGTAGGTGGTTGTGGGGGTTTTCTTAGTCTTTTGTAGGCATGTAATTGAAAGAGTTTGGGCCAAATGAGAAACATTCGTGTGATGGGAGAAAAGGCTTTCCAGAAGCTTCTTGACTTAGGTCCAATAGTGCTTCCTTGTTTTATGTGGAGCACGGAAGCAGAGTCCTCATCTGAGACGTGTATTAAGAACACCGCCAAGGTTGGGGAGATGGCTCAGTTGGTAAAGTACTTGCCTTGCAAACATGAGGAACTGAGTTCAACCCCCAGAATCCATGTAAAAAACTGGGCATGGTGACACACATTTGTAATCCCATCGCTGGGGAGATAGAGATGGGCAGATCCTTGGGGGCTTGCTGGCCAGCCAGTCTAGCTTATTCAGCAAGCTCCAGGCCACTAAGAGACTGTCTCAAAAAAAAAGGTGGTCAAGCTTCTGAAGCACACCCCCTGAGGTTGTCCTCTGACCTGCACGTGCTCACACACGGGTACTCACCCCCACCTCCCACAAGAACATTGCTTTTTCTGTCTTCTCATAAACAAACATACTTTCCGACCTGTGATACGCACAGGGAATTAGAAGAAAAAGTGTGTGAGTTGGTCTGTCTAAGGAATCTATAGGGTGGACATACAAATCCTGTTCCTTTCCCAATGTTACTTGCCTTGAGGCTACTCATAAAGAAAAGTGTACCCCTTGTATTATGAAGCCCTGAACTTTTCAGATTGGTCCCCAAGGAGCACTGGAGTTTGTGGAGGAAGTCTGCTGGTTGTTAGGCCTTTGTGAACTGGAGCCTGGAGAGATGGACCAAGTTGATGGAATGTTGGTTCGCCATTTCCTTCTTCATTGCTTGGTGTACTTCTAGAATTGGTTCTCAGGGAGCCCCACTGGGTCATGTGCATCCTTACCACTCACTAAGGTTTATGTTGAATCCCTGTAGTGTACAAGGGTGTAAGGTTGTGAGAGATACATGTTCTGATGAGGATGAAGGACTCCCAGAAGGGAACCATCTAGTGTTATGGTTTCTTACAATGGGACAAACATTGACAGGGATTCGAAAGCCATCTTGGGGTCTCAGGACCATGTGTTGAGGTTGGAGGAGGAAATATTTATATCTGGAAGACAGGGCAGTGAGAAGCTTTTCTGGAGGGAATGACTTATACACAGACCCCAATTTGAGTGCACAGAGGGCAGGATGTGGTAGAAGCAGGGAGAGGATTTCAGACAGCAGACCCTCCCTCGGGCTGGTCTGTGGTATGTGTTTGTGTGGGAAAGGTAGGAACAGGGATGAGTCAGGAGAGGTCAGCTGAACTCTGAAAGCCCTCGTTCTTTAAATAAGAAGTTTGAACTTTGTCTTGAATGCAGAGGAGAATGTCCGCTCCAGGCAGAAAGGCAATTCCCAAACACGAGGTAGGAAGGGGCAGAAAGGATGAACAGAACACTTTTGGGTCTGAGTTCTTCAGGATGGGAGAAGCTTGTTGTTCACCCGTGCTGGGCCTTTAAGCCAGACTATTGGGTTTTCTTTGGTACCTTGATTATAGCTCTTGACTTTTGTAGTGTGTGTGGGGGTTGCACATGTGTGTGCAAAGGCCAGAAGACAACCTTACTCAGGAACACTATCTACCTCCTTCATGACAGGGTCTCTCATTAGCCCATAATTCACTAATTAGGCTAGATTGGTTGGCCAGTGAACTCCAGAGGTCCATGAATCTCTGCCTCCGATTATATGCTAAAATTATAGGCATGTACCGCTATGCCCTGGATAGCCCTTGAGCCTTCAACACTGATTATAAAGTCACTGAATGGTGCTGGACTGTGGCGTTGGGGGTGGGGAGCTGGGGAGGACAGAGGTGCAATGGACCTTGCCCCCTCTCCACTCTGTTCATCCTATAATCATGGGCTCCCTTCCCTCTCACCATTTTCCTAGACAGCAAGGCCTCCACTTCCGTTGGTTGAGGAGAGACAGATGGGGCAGAGGATCTTCACCGTGTGAAGAGCATGGGAGGAAGGCTGCCTAGTATAGGGGATTGTCCAGGGGTGCTGGCCACAGCAGAGCACTGTAGGAGACCACTCTACAGGGGGACATGATGCTGCCCATAGCCTGATTGAAAACATGTCTTCACATGGGACCAGAAGCTTTTTTCAAGCAGCACGGCCTCAGAGTTGGCAGAGAGTTGTCTTTTTCTGTTTTTTTTTTTTTTTTTCCATCCCATTCCACTATTGCTTACTTTTTAAATGTATAGAGTAGTTACCGGGATTAGATAGCAAGAGATCTTTGTCTTGATACAGCCTGTCTAAGGGTATAAAATTTTATTATATTATTGCTTATGTGGTATGGTATCCATGGAAGATTTAGAAGTTCAAAGGTAGTTTCTTCTTCCTCCCTTAGCACTTAGTGCCTATCTATGCAACCAATAAATGGAAGGGAGCGAGGACACATCCCCATCTTGTAGGACTTCATGCACTTGTCATAGCCTCCATCTCTGCTCCAGGCCACTCTCAGGTAGTCATGATGCCTCTGGATGCCACAGACACCATGAGGCCTGGAGCACATGGCTTCTTTCTGTCTGTGTTCTGGAGCATGCGAGAGCCCCACTAGAGCTAAGTTTCAGCATCCCAGAGCTCCAGAGATGCAGGGCGGCTATTGGAGAGAGCACGCTCAGTCTTGGCCCAGGCCCTCCATGCAAAGGAAGCAGCCCTTGGATCAATGACTAATGTCTGTAGGCCCAGGTCTCGCTCCTTGCCCAGAGTTTCAGCCCCCTTCTTGGTGGAGGAGTCCAGGGCAGCAGCTTGTCTGGATTAAGCATCAAAGAGCCACTCCTGGAATCTTGTTTCCTGGCTTGGCTGCCCTTCCACCTGGATCTTCCAGGGTGGAAACAGGGGTTACCTATCAGGGGACTCTCCAGATTTGAAAAGGATCCCCTAGTGCACAGGCCTGGGGGGAGGGGTGTGAGGTCATTTTGTTCCCACATTAGTTGCTGAAACCCTTTGTCCAAGAGTTGGCAGCCCTTTACTTTCCTGAGCTCTTAGTACTGTTTCCCTGTCAAGTTATTGTTTGGAGTCTGTCAAGAAAAATTGTGTGTGTGTGTGTGTGTGTGTGTGTGTGTGT
>PVHP010037677.1:0-17249 GCA_004024765.1 Zapus hudsonius
CTCCAACCACCTCAAGTGGAATCGAAATGGGCAGACATCAACACAATATATTACATCAGCTGAGGAAACTGCACCAAATGACAACAACAATACCACTAAAGAGATAGAGCAGAAGCAGGCCCAGAATGACACGACACTAAACCCGATCATACTGGCACAGATCCTAAGGAACTTAATAACAAAAACCCAAATTGCCCCCTCACAAAATGGGGCACTGATCTCAACAGAGAATTCACAGAGGAGGAAACACAAATGGCCTTCTCTCACCTGAGAAAGTGCTCAACATCCTTAAGCATCAGGGAAATGCAAATCAAAACGACAATGAGATACCACCTTACCCGTGACAGAATGGCAATCATAAAGAAAACCAACAACAATGGTTGCTGGCGAGGATGCGGGGAAAAAGGAACCCTCCTTCACTGATGGTGAGTTTGCATACTTTTTCAACCACTATGGAAAGCATGTGGAGGCTCCTGAACAGAATAGACATAGAACTACCAATGGACCCAGCTATCCCTCTACTAGGCATCTACCCGCAAGATGGCACATCTCGATGCAGAAACATTTGTACAACTATATTTATAGCATCTCACTGAGCTATTGACCAAAGTGACCCATGAGGTTCCAAAAACAAGACAGAATTCTGTCAGAGCTCTTGAACACCCTCCCCAGGCCTGAGGCAAAACCCTGTTGCTGAAGAAACCACAGAATGCCCATGATCAGCACTGAGAGACCCTTCAAGGTCTGAAATGGTAACCAGCCCCCAGCTGGCAGTTAGTGCAGTGCTGGAAGGCACTACACAAGCTGCCAGGGGAAGCAGGTCAACGACAGATGGAGTAAACAGACCACTGGCAGTCTTTGGCCATGAGTAGGCTGAGCACACCTCCTACTGGGAGAGAACAGCAAACCAAGAAAGGTGCACTTGTGCAATGGAGGAGCCTGGGCCTGGGGGAGACAATCAACAGCTGTCAAATTTGGCCAAATATTCCACTCAGTGAGGGGGAACCCTTGATTGGAACTGTGGATTCAGGGAGATAGGCATCGGATCCCATACTCTTGGGCTCCCAAGAAAAGATGCACTATTCGAGAGACTGACGGGGAGACTACTAAAAATAGAATCTAGGTAATCCAGTATGGTGTATATATGTTAACCTATACTGATCTCACTCTCCAATGGAGATTGTGTTTGTATTTTTCAGGATGCAGCAAGAGAGATGTGGCCCAAATAACCCTACCAACCGACTGCAGGCAGAAGGCTGAGATCCTGGCAAGAGATGAGCCACCACAGTCATATCGTGGAGGATCCATATGCAACCCCACAGAGAATGATGGGATGAACAAGGGACCCACAGCCACAGCCATTCAATCAACACAAGATAAACCAGTGAGACAGAAACCAATGATTCGCAACACAAAAACCCCTAAGCTCATAACATTAAAGCATCCTTAATACTCACCCACCACGACTCAGGGAACTGAGCGGAAGAGCGGACGAAAGTGGTTTTTTTTGTTTGTTTGTTTTTAGAAGTGGCTGAAGAGAAACTGGATAGTGGAAGAGGTTTAGCAGCTCTCCCTATAAGGGCCACCACAACTGAATGGGAGACGAAGTTCTACTCTCACCAACATAGCTGAAGCAGGAGAGAGCAACTTAGCTTTGCCTACCTGGATTCTTATATAGAGAACTATAGAGAATTACTGTCTCCATCCAAGCTGAGACTATCAAAAGCCAGTAGGAAAGTGTGAGGGGATATTGACAAGAAGCATTATTTCTAACACTAAAGATAGAAACAGCAGATGTTTGCTACAAGCAAGAAAACACATAGATGTGAGCCACTGAAAGAAGGAAACTCAAATTAAGATTGAATTTGTGGTGATTAAGTATGTTGGGGCTGTCTCTATTTATAATTGAGAGTGTTCTAGGTTGATTGAATATCTATTGAAAGTTTAGCAGTAACCTGGATATTTTTTTGTGTTGAGGAAGGAATTGGGAACAGGGCAGGCTAACCACAGAAGCAGTGCTAAAGTGCTCTCTCTGGCCAAAATGCTTTTTGGTAAATACCTAGAGCCCCAACCTGTCCCCAGCTAAGCATGTAGTTTCTCAGTCACCAAACCAAGTATATAGGTTCTAAGTTTCTTAGGTATGTAATTCCAAGATTTCTCCCTCAGTATCTTTGGGAGGCAGGAACAAATATTATGTAACATCTAAAAGTAGTTTTGAACTAAGCTTTTATTTTTTTCCTTCTAAACCATTGTCTCTTCTGACTTTTCCTTCCTTCTTGTGATACCATCAACTCAAGACTTTGAGGTTATCTTGGGCTCATTGCTACTCACATCCAGTTGATTTTCCTTCATAATTCTCAAGTCCACTTTCCGCTGCTGTTCCTGTTGACAGCCCAGAGTAGACCCTTGTTACTTCTTCCACAGTAGAAAAAACTTTCTCAAATATCTCCCAAGCGGTTAGGAGTTACTAAACAACTGCTTCAATATCCCTTCTGACTCTGACTTGAGTATCTCCACTTGTTCATCTTTCAAGTACTTAAAATTGCTCACAGGCATAACTGAATGAGTGTCCCCCAGAAACTTGCTATTTCCCACTTTTCTCTACCTCATCTAGCACTGTCTTTAATCCAGTTTGCTCAAGTGAGAAATCTGAATTTTCTTCCATTTGCCTATACTCTAAAATCCTTCTGCTCAATCAACAAAATCTTTATAGTCTACTACTGAAACTTTCCTCTTAGTTTTAGGTACAACTTAGTCAATCAGGAGAGCCTAGTTATGCAAATACTACTTACTATAGGTGTTGCTTGAAGGTGTTTTGTGGATGTTTTTACATCTATAACCAATTAGCATTAAGTAAGGGAAGGACTCTCCAAAATCTGAGTCTGCCTTATTCAATTTTTTAGAAAACTATAAGAGCAAAACTGGGGTTCCCTGCAAAATAAGGAAGAGGAAGAAGCAGAGAAAGTGGCACAGAGGAATTACACTTCAAGACTATAACTCTTAGGTAGTTTCCAGCATGCCAGCCTGGCCTATGAATTTTCAACATGCAAATCTCCACAATCACACATGCTGATTCATTAAAACAAACTGCTATCCATTAAATACTTATTAGTTTTGTGGGAATGCAGCAATGGTTCAGCAGTTAAATGTGCTTTTTTGCAAAGCCTAAATGCTCAGGTTATATTCCACAGTACCTGCATGTAGTCAGATGCACAAAGTGGTATATTCATCTGGACTTCCTTTTCAGTAACAAGAGACCCAGGTGTGCACATTTCTCTTTCTCCCTTTCATAAATAAATAATATATTTAAAATACTTTTTTATTTTTACCTTTTGTGACTCTTGTATTTTGTTGCCATTTTATATGCTTCTGTTAGGGTTCAGCAAACAGAGATTTTAGGACATAATTTCTTTAAAAGATAGAAGAGTTTATCTTCACAGTGGGTCAGAGCCCTGAAGAGGAAAGAAAGAGACTAGAGAAGAGAGAGTAAAGAGGAGAATCATTGGAAAATCTGGAGTTGGGAGAAAATGTGGCCAGAAGGACTTACTGATGGGTGTTAGCAAAACATGGATGTATTAAAAAAGTAAAGTGAAAGGAAAACCAGGAAAATCTGAACTGGATTTGAGCCAGGAAGTGGATGGAGTAAGATGTGGCGAGAAAGGGAGGGGAGGGAAATAAAATAGAAGAAGGTTAGATCCCCTCTTCAAGACTCAAATATCATTTCTATTCTTGACCCTGAGAATAGAATCAGTCTCTTTTGCTATTTTTCCAAAATTTCTGGTTAGGTCATTGTGCTAGCTAAATTTTGATGTCAACTTGACCTTTCTGTACTCTTGGGTGGGTCTGTCAGGATGTTCACAGGAAGTCAGCCCTCTGAGTAGGGGGCAGGATGCAAGAAAGCTCAGGGGAGTTAGAAATGAGCATCCCTTTCTGGGAGGGTAGTGCAGGATGGAAATTCCAGAGACTCCGGGAGTAAACAAATCTGGGAAAGGGTTGCAAGAACCTGCACTGAGGCTATAAAAAAAGAGAAAGTAATCTCTCTTCCCCCCTGCCTGTTTGCTGTTCACTGTGTATGGTGATTGTGATTCATTCTCTCTCTCTCTCTCTCTCTCTCTCTCTCTCTCTCTCTCTCTCTCTCTCTCTCTCTCTCTCTTTCTCTCTCTCTCTCTTTCTCTTTCCCTTGGGCCTGTGAAAGGAGCCCAGCTTCACCATTATGGAACTTACCCTGGATCTGTAGCTTCAATAAATCATTTCCTGCCATAAACTGTTCCTTGTTTGGAGATTCATCTCAGGGAAGAATGGCTAACTATGAGAGTCATCAATATCATCAATTCTGCAGTTCTTCATGAAAAATTGAATGTTCAGTTAATTTACAGAATGATATGTTCAATGTTTATCACATCTTCTACTTGCTGCTCATATGTTTTTTCCAGGAAGAGCATTTTGAAGTAGACATAATCTGCATGGGGGCTTTCAATCCCACTGAGTTGAGATCCCAATGCTAAAAAAACATATAACCAAACTTTGCGCCTAGGTAGATTACCCCATCAACAGGATGGCAGAGGCAAAGAATGTCCATTTTACTTTATTTGAAGATTGGCACATTGCCACTGGGAGACAAGGTTCCCCTTTGCAGTTTGTAAAATTGTAGATAAAGGAATGAAAAGAAATGGACTCAAGAGACAACTCAAAGACAAATTTATTGGAGTTTGAGGAAAATAAAAACAACAAGGCAGGAGATCTGGAGATTTCAACAGCTTCTGGGAATAGATAGAAGAGGGAAAATAGTTATGCTGAGGTACTTTGTTGCTGTCATCTCATTGCTGGCAGAAAGTACCCAACCAAAAGCATCTGATACGTGGAAAGGGTTTATTTTGGTTTACAGACTTGAGGGAAAACTCCATGATTGGATGAGAAATTGAAAAATCCATTTTGTAAAGCAGACTCCATTTTGTAAAGCAGACTCCATTTTTAGACTTACTTCCCCCTCTCTAAAGAATGTCTGATCACAAAGACCAGGGAGTAAAAAAGAAAAAAAAAGACACCATATAAGGAAGCATATGGCTGTCCTGGACTGTGGGCTGGCCCTGTGATGTGGCTCCAAGGAAGTAACCAATCAAGAGGCATACAGATACCGGAAAGGAGCCAATAGAAATACCACACACCCTGTGACCTGAGCTGTATTATAATTAGATAGCTTCTGTCTATAAATACCCTGCTCCTTTGTTCTTTGGGGCTCCATCTTGCCTGGACATTCATCTGCCTGCTTGTGGAGCCCAACTGCGCAGCTGAAGAATAAAATCCTCTTGCTTTTACATCTGCTGGTGTGGCTATTTGAGTCCTGGGGTACCCTCTCCCGAGAAAGACCTTGGGGGTCTTTCAGAAATCATGGCATGATCAGAGGCTGGATATCACCTCCTGGTCAACATCACTTGGGCAACAGCAGCAGGACAATGTGCCAGACACTGACAAGGAGAAGCTGGTATAACATCTATAAGCCCCCCCCCAACATCATACCTCCTTCAGGAAGCTCCAATTCCCAAACTGCCATCAGTTGGGGATCAAGCATTCAGAACACATAAATTTATGGGTGACACCTGCATCAGACTTCTGCACAGGATAAAAAGTCTGGGACTATTATTGCGACATGGGATGGGTAAAGAGCTGCTTTACCATGGAGTCTGATTGGAGCCTCTCACCTGCTGAAAATCAAGAATTCCAGCACAATTAACAATATTTGCTATGAATGTTGCTGACATAGAAATAATATTCCTTTAATATAGATACTTTATGTTAAAAATCACAATTAAACATGAATAAGACCAGAATGCATAAAGCCTCGGGAAAGGCCTCATTTCCCACCCCCAGACTTTGTCTTCGAATTTTAAATGAGTATTAACTTTGTTTACAGAAAAAATATTCCAATTTCCTGCATCCCGTGACCAAGAAATTTACCTCATCAATTGTGATCCTGTTAGAAGCCCCTCAGAATCCACCCTGTAATCTCATTTAGATTCCTCAGAAACCCTTTGAAGATTATAGTTCCAAAACCACCAAAATTCTATATATGACTATTGTAAAGACAGTGAAGTATGACTTCTTTGAGAAGCACACACCCATACTCTGAAGTGTATCTTTCTTTCTAAGAGGCCCCCTTTTGTAAGAACTGAGTTGGCGATTAGAATTTAGATAATGCCCAGCAAAAATTCCAATGCACCTCAAAATTTAAGGAGTACTCAAATTCTTGTCCACAAAGTTTAAGAATTAAAATCATAGACAACCAGAGGTTATGGTATAGTGGGAGACTTTATTTAAAGGAAACTGGGGTGTTATAGAGCTCTCCAGCCACCAGTGTAGAGAGAACACATAGGAGAGGTTTTAGCCAAAATCTATGCTGTTCAGCTAAACAGGCAGGAAAATAAAAGATAACAGGAGTCCCATCATGAGAAAAAAGTTCATGTGGGGAGATCTTGAGCCTCCCACCCCCACCCCAGCATAAGGTCTGGGGGGGTGAGGGCCTTATCTAGAAAATGAAAGTCCTCTTTCTAGGATGCCATGTGGAAGAGAGACTGGGCTTTGTTTTACGGAAGTTTTTAAAACTTCTACTAGGGGGCTGGAGGGATGGCTAAATGGTTAAGGCACTTGCCTCCAGTGCCTAAGGCCCTGGGTTCAATTCCCCAGGACCCACATAAGCCAGACCCACAAGGTGGTGGCCCTTGTGCGCTCTCTCTCTCTCTCTCTCTCTCTCTCTCTCTCTCTCTCTCTCTCTCTCTCTCTCTCCTGTATCTCTCTGCTTGAAAATGAATAAATAAAACTTCTACTAGGTAAATCAGAGAGATAGCTGATTGATCTATACCTGACCAATAAGCTTTAGCTTCTAGGTTTGAGGTCTGGCACGAGATACCTCCCACTCAAGGGGAGAGGGGGTCTATGGAGCTTGTCTGAAACTCTCACACTTTCTCCTATCCCTTGTATGTGTTTAAAATCTGGATTAAAATATCATTAATAAAACCCAAACTCTGTATTGAAGATATGACCATCCTGACAGAACAATAATTTTAAAGAAATACTTATGACCTTTTTTTGTCTGTTAGACTACTGAAACAAGGAACCCTAATGAATTGGAATTTCCCAAGGAATCTCTTGCTTGAAGCAGGAGAAGGCTGCTGCCAGCCAGAGCACAACTTGTTGGAAGACTTTGCAAGAGAGACTAAAGCTGACAATGGTGATGGCTGGTAAAACACTTGACCAGGATTACATAGCTATGCAGTCTCTATTTAAATATAAACATCATGTATGGAAGATGGATTTGTGAGGGGAGGGGAGGCATCAAAAATCACTCTATTCCTCTTCTCAATGTGGCCACATTGCACACATATATATCCTTTCCTCTGATTTTTCAATATTGTGTCTTTAAGTAGTATTCCTGTTTGAATGCAAATGTCCTTCATAACCTCAAGTACTTTAATTAAGCTTCCTTCTAATTCCCCAGTTTGTAGAAATTTTGGGAGATGAAGCCTTGCTATAGAAGGTATATTGCTATGGGAAGAACTTGGGGTTGAGGAGTTTAGCCTATTGTGTGTTGAGAGCCAGTTTATTGCTTTCTCTCTCTGCTTTGGATATATGAGGAAATTAGCCAGTTTCCTCCATCACGACGAAGCTTCCCCTTGAAACTGTAAGCCTGTAATAAAAAATTTCCTCCCATAAACTGTTTCAGGTAAAGTGCTCTGTCTCAGCAACAATGAATTAACTGCTACAATTGGCTTATAGAGAACAGGTGGCTGAGCATGATTTTTAGGGTTACTAGAGCCAGGCTCTGACCCTAATAACACCTATTACAGTTATGACTCCTAGAGTTGTATAGGGTAAGAACCCTAAAAGATTAAGGATATCTCCTTAAGTTGCAGAGGAGTGATACTGATGCAGTATTCTCTCTGAAAGGCAGAAGTCGGAGACTTACAGGAAGCAGTGTTTATGCATACATGCTGTCATAGACCCAGCGGATGAGCCCCAAGCTAATTAGGGCATTTGCCTTCTAAATACTTTATTCTCTTTGTCTCCCATACAAGGTGATACTTATATTTTGATTTGATACTTTAAAATTGCTAAGCACAGTTTGTTAATAACAACAGCAACAAAAATGAACAGGACTTATCGCAATTGCTTACAAGGGGGGAGGAACTAGTTCAAGGTTGATGAGCAGCCTTCTGCAGATGTTTCTTATTTTTGGTTCTTCAGTTTCTCTGCCCCCTTATCATCAGAACCTTCAAGTCTCTTGCCACAATATAGTAACATAAAATTATAAGCTTCAAGGTTGCTTATGTGCATAAAGGCATGCAGCTGTCTTTTCTGTCCTTTGAGGATCCTTACCACATTCCCTCCTTTAATGCTCAACACCCCTTATCTTAGGGCTTATCTTAGGGTCAATGAATATCATCTTGACTAAGGTATTTATATTTTTATAACATCATTATGTGTTTAGTCATCTTCTCTTTGTTCATAGCCTCAATGAGGCAGGAGGCTGACATTATAATGAAGAGAACTAGGCAGGGTAAAATCAGGCAAGCTTCCTCTAGGTACATAAGACCCCACAATCAATAGCATAATACATAGGAGAGTCTTGAATCATCTGGTACGGTTGTTTGATTCAGATGTCCCTAATAAACCTATGTGGTCTGAATGCTTGATCCCCAACTTACAGCAATTTTAGAATTTGAACCTTGATGAACGAGTGTTTTGGGAGATGGGCTTATGGGTATTATAGCCAGCTTCCCCTTACCAGGGTTTGAGACAGTCTCCTGTTGCTACTGTCCATCTAATGTTGGCCAGGAGGTTATATCCATCCTGTGCTCATCCCACTATCTCATGGAGCTTCCCCTCAAGTCTGTAAACCAAAATAAACCCTTGCCTCCCATCCACTTGCTTTTGGTCAAGATCTTTGTGCATCACCGAGAAGCTGACTACAACTGTTAAATCTGTACTTAGGAGTGGGGACATTTCTGCTAGAAAACTGACTGCCTTTTGGCATTAGGAACTGACTTATAGGAGAAAAGTGGAAAGATTTGAAGCCTTGGCCTAATAAATGCCTTGTAGTGCTATATGAACCATTCTAGTCAGAGTTGAAAGACCTGAATGCAGTAAGAACTATGGAGTGTGAGATTTGCTTTTAAGGAGAAGAAATAACTTATAGAGACTGGGCTAGAAGCAGTTTTTGAGAGAGGCTTGCTGAGTTCTGCCAGCCTGCGTCCTGAGAATGTGTGCAAGGTACATTGCATAGAAAGGGATTGGTGTGAGCAGATGAACATAGAACACAAGGAAAGGAACTTTTTGGGCCAAACCTGCTGCCTGTTAAGCTACAATTATTTGAGAGGTTACAAACATTGAGATTGGGGTAGGTGATCTCCATTGGGATAGCAGGAAGAATGCAACTATTTTGAAAGTAAGGGGCCTAAATGCTGAAGGAGAGTCCTGTTCTTCAGTGTAGGATATATTTCTTCACTGAATTAATCAGTTGATGGCCCATCTGGTAGTATGGAGGATAGTAAATGCAGGAAGAGAGGGTCATTGAATTTGAAACATGGTTTGAATTTTGGAAATGGCCATGTACAGTATGAAGCAGGCTTCTTGGACTACCTGTGTGGAGGCCTGATGGAGCCATAATGATGAAGCATGGGTTGCAGTGGAGAGCCAGTAGTGATGCCAGGACGATGAGAAGGCTGCCAAGGAAAGCTGCTGGCACCAGAAGAATTTCCCAGGACTGTGAGTAGCCTGACTGGAGGGCTGGAATTGGAACACCAGAGATTTATCCCTGGTCTAAAAGATCAATTTTAGAGACTTGTCATTGGTTAGAGTTGTCAGATATGGAGTTATAGAGTTTGATGTTAGCCCTGTTTGTTTTAAATATTACATTGGTTCACTCTTCACAATGCCCAATGCCTTCTTTTGCAGTGTGAATGTTTATTCTGTGACATTATGGTTTGTTTTGTTTTTAAATTTATTTTGTTAATAATTAGATACATTATAAAAACAAGTCTTTCAATGGTACCCCCGTTTCCCTCCTCTCTGTCCCCATCCTGCTGAGAACATTCCTCAGTGGGATTGCTGGACCAGTTCATAGGATAGAAGGTTAAGAATTGTATAAGAAGTAGTTTTTTTTTTTCTTTGTATGTTGTTGTTGAGGGGGGCAATGCCTCTGGATATTGTCCCCCACCATGGTTCTTACAATCTTTCTGTGTCCTCTTCTGAAAAGTTCCCTGAGTCATTATGGGTCAGTTTTAAGTATACTTTACTATTGATATCTTAGGAATTTCTGAATTTCTGCTTTGGGCTATGTTGGGTATCCTCAGGGTCTGTTTCCATTGCCTTTTCATAGGTTATCTGACTTACAGGGGATGTAGTTCTTGTGGTCCTCTTGCCACTTCCTCAAAGGTTTCATTTGGGCCCTGTAGGATGAGTTAGGGGTGGTTAATCTCCTGCCTGGGTTTCAGCCATCAAACCACGTCCTATTGGTGGAATTGGGTTGTCCATCGTTCTCTCTGCCTTTTAAAAAATACAGAATCTCCACTGGAGAGGGAGATCAATACATTTTAAATGACACAAACATTGTTAATTTGGTGTGATTCTAATAGGGGTTGCCTCTCTGTAGATCTCTAATTAATAGGAGTTTCCCCTTGGAGTCTGGGTTCTTGGTCTTTATAAGAATTTGCCATGGATCCCAGTTCCAGTTAAGAGTTCCTTGACACTGACTGGATCTCGTAGACAATCAGTAAGCCACTGATTACCCACCTAGGTTTATTGCCACTATTGCACAGATGAGCACTTCTTAGCTTGCTGGTCACTGCTATACAGCAGTGTGCTCAGCATTCTTATAACATTGGTTGGTGTTGTATATTACTGACCTCTGCTTTCTCTAAATATTATTGGCCAATTTTCCTGACAGCTCATGTAATGCCTTCCAGCACTACATAGGCTACCATCTGGGAGCTGGTTACCTTTTTGAATCCAGCAGTGTCTCTTGATGTTATGTGATGACAGTCTGTGGTATCTTCAGCAATAGAGTCTTATTTTTTTGCCTGGGGGTAGATATTCAAGAACTTTGACATAATCCTCTCTTGTTGGGGGAACCTGTTGGGTCTCTTTGATCAACAGCTCAGTGTGAGAAGTAAACAATTACTAGGACAGGGAGTTACAGGCCAGAGAAACTTATCTTGGGGTTAGACTTCCTCCCATTCTATTCAGGGCCCCTCTTTCCAGATGATGCCTGCAGCTTTAAGAGCTTACTGTATGAAAATAAGGATTTTATGCTATCAATTATTGGGTTAGATTAGTGTATATCTCTCCTTCCCCTACCATTCCTCCCACGTCCTTCCCCTTTGTCAGTCTGTCAATTCACCTCTCAGGTTTACTTACTATTCAAGTTTAACAACCACAGATAAAGGAGAATTTGTGGTGTTTGTCTCTCTGTTCTTGTGTGACTTCGCTGAGTATGATCTGTTCCAAGTCTGTTCACTTTTCTTTAAATTCCATTATGTCATTTTTCCTTACAGCTGAGTAGAATTTCATAGTGTATATGTAATATAACTTTGATATACATTTGTCCATTGATGAATATTTGACTTGATTTCTATTCTTAGCTATTGTGAATTGAGCCACTATAAACATGGTTGAGTAGATATCTCTGTACTAAAGTGAGGAATCTTGAGGGTAGATGCACAGGAATGGGATAGCTTGTTCTGTTAGTAGCTTTATATGCATCTTTTCAGGAGCCTCCACACTGCTTTCCATATGGTTGTACAAATTTGCAATCCCACCAGCAGTGATTGAAGGTTCCTTCTTCCCTGCATCCTCGCCAACATCTACTATTGGTGGATTTTTTTAATGATCTCTATTCTGTCTGGAATAAGGTAGAATCTCATTATTGCTTTGATTTTCATTTCCCTGAAATGATTATTGGAAGAAAGGGTTTATTTCAGGCTTACAAATTCAGGGGAACACTACCAGTGGCAGAAGATGCTGGCTCATTTCAATAGATCCAAGGAGACAGATATCACCAAACAACCAGCAAACACACAACTGTCTGAGTTTAAAACTGTTCTCATACACCTTAGGACTGGACTCAAGATTCACCCTAGGGACATGCCTCTAGCCTACTAGAGGTCCATACACTGGAGACTAAAATCTCAAACCTGAGTCTATGTGGCTATACATTTTAAATACCATATTCTACCCCTCGGATCCCATAGACTCATGATCATCTTACTCTGTAAATTATATTTAATCAAATTTTAAAGGTCCCCATAGCAATTACCAAGTTTGACATCATTTAAAAGTCCCAAGTCCCATCTGAGTTTCATGACTAACTCATAGCTGTGACCCCCGTAAGATCAAAACACAAGTTACATACTTCCAATTCATAATGGCACAGAGTGTATACCTTTCCCTTGTAAAAAGAAATAACAAAGAGAAACAGGATCAATGCAAATAACTAACCATCAGGTAAACTTCAAACGTATGTTGTTCAAATCTATGATCCATAACCAGTGATTACAGTCTCTGGATTATCTATTTTATCCCTCTAGCTGGGTTGAGTACATGCATAAAACTTATATCCTGAGCCAACTGCACTCCATGGTAGCCTTTGCATAGTCTTTGCATATCCAAAACATCCTTGGGTCTCCAATACAAACCACAGTACATTTTCACAGCTCCATACAATGGCCTTATTTGGCCTCTAATACAGGAATTCCAACAATCCTGTTTCACTTGTCACATTTCAGCTGTGGCTCTTGAGTCAACTTTAGACAATGACCTTAATGGCCTCTACACAAGGACATCACACTGCTTCACATGCCTCATCTCAGCAGTGGCTCCAGGAACAGTGTATACTTTGTGGCCTGTTTCCTTACATTTTTTATGTTTTTAAAATAATTACCAAGTGTAAAGTAAACCTAATTTGTTAATCCAGGCGTGTTATAAACATTGACCTTAAAGAGCTGGACGCACCTTTAGAATTGTTCCTTTAAGTCACTTCTTTGTAAAAGAGTTTGCATCCTGACCCCCTTGAGGCTTTCCTGAATGGATTTCACCCTCAATAATCTTTTTTATTGTCCCAATGAAAAGCAGTTGGCTCAACCTTAATGGTAGTAATCAAATTGCTTTTACAGCTTTAGTAACTTAAAAAGTAGTCTCTGGGCCTATATCTTTAAACTTGTTTGAATTTTTCTTGTGATACACTATACATCTTTCATATTTTTCCTTTCTATACCTTCTGCCAAGCACACCAGTCCATTTCTTTTAAATTGAAACTTAATAAAACTCTCTGGCCATGGGCATAAAAATGCTGCCAGTATTCATGCCAGTAGTCCTGCTCCAACAGAGTTCTCTGCTCTCTTTTCTTCCTCTTGGAAAGTTCATAGGCCAAGCCTTCCATAGTTCACAATTATCTCTGCATTTAGCATTTTTAAATGCTCCCCAGGATAGTCCATAAAATTTAGCTTACCACACTGAGAGCATTCTCCATTCCCAAGTACCTAGTTCTTCCACATTCCTTCAGCACACAAATTGCAAAGGACCAAAATCCTCCTAGTCAGATTCATCACAGCAACAACCACACTCCTGGTACAAATTTACCATTGCAGTCAGCTTTGTATTGCTGGGATAAACATCTAACCAGAAGCAGCACACAGGTGGGAAGGGCAAATTCCATGGTAACACCATAAATTCTAGTAGAAGCTGGCTCATTTCCATAGATCCAAGAAGAGAAACATAATCAAATAGCCAGCAATCATACAACCACCTTACCTTAATACTGTTCTCCACATATTTTAGGACTCAACTCAAGATTCACCCTCAGTGATATGCCTCTTCCTCAGTAGGGATCTGACCACAGAAGATTCAAGTTTCAAGCTTGAGCCTATGGGGCCCTACATTTAAACTACCACAAATTCTTTTAAACATAACTGTTTTGATATATAACACTGTGCATTAGAGGTTGCTGTTTAGCTAATAGGCTAAGAGCTCTGAAAGTCTTATTGGTTATAAGTTAAACAACAATGTGTAGCCTGATGATATGGTTTAACATGTAAAGGGGGAGTAGGCTAACCCCAAGACCCACCTTTTACCCAAGTAGCTTCACTATAATGATGGTCAAGATATCATTCATCATCTTTTTGGTTTTTTTTTTTTTTTTTTTTTTTTTTTTTTTTTTTTTTTTTTTTTTTTTTTTTTTTTTTTTTTTTTTTTTTTTTTTTTTTTTTTTTTTTTTTTTTTTTTTTTTTTTTTTTTTGAGATAGGGTTTCACTCTAGTCCAGGCTGACCTGGAATTCACTATGTAGTCTCAGGGTGGCCTTGAACTCATGGTGATCCTCCTACCTCTGCCTCCGAGTGCTGGGATTAAAGGCTTATGCCACCACACCCGGCTTTTTATTTATCATCCTTTTAATCAGCAGTTGGTAAAGCCCGTCACTTCTTTGAAGTCTCCCAGTTTTCCTACAACTATATCTTCAGATGTTTTCTATTGGTTAGAGGAACCAGAAGTTGATACTGGAATTGATTTCTGTAGCCATCTTAGATGAGACTGGATCAAACATTGGTTCTATTCCTTCCAGGCAAGGCAAGGTGGCTTCTCCTTGGGCCTCTGTCCTTGGTTTACTGCCCATTTTATACCTTGTTCTTATTCTGTATCATTTCCCCCTACTGAAAAGAAACTCTAACTGCTGTTAAGGAAATAAAGCAATAGGCACTCTACTTCAAACTGAATGGGATAGTAAAGTGTAGAAGTTAGAGCTCTAACTTCTACTAGCTAGGAGGGAGTTTATTTAAAGACCCATGATAGAGGGTGGAGCAAGATGGTGGATGAGTAACAGTGTCGCCAGGACCCTCTCCATAAAGGTTTGATTTTCCAGCTGGGATCCAAACTTTGGACACCAGCCAGACCTGAGCCTGGGCCCTCCCTCCCCCCAAATCCTGAGCCAGCGCAGACGGGGTTCTCCAACGGCTCTCTGCTCTGCAGAGGAGCAGAGAGCAGAACCCTCCCCCACCCCAAGCTCCCGCCATTGTCCCCTCAAGGCTGCCAATTGACCGGCTTCCCCTCGCAGGGCTCCCCTCCCTCTAGCACCCGATTCTCGGACACGTTTCTCTCCACAACCCCCCCCGCCATGTACACAGGCAGACGCGATCCTTGGGCAATCTGACCTAGCATGGTTCCGGGGCCGGACCTCAGGCAGGTGCTCGCCAGGAAGGCATGGGCTGTCTCTCCATGGAGGTTTGATTATCTGGCTGGGTTCCAGGCCCTGAGTCACAGCCGGACCTGAACCCAGGCCCAGCCTCTCCCCAGTTTTGGGAACACCACAGGGTTCCCCAGTGGCTCTCTGCTCCTCAGGGGAACACAGAGATGAACCCTCCCCCACCCCAAGCTCCCGCCATTGTCCCCTGGTGGCCATCATAAATAAAACCATTAACAATCGTTGCTGGCTAGGATGCGGGGGAAAAAGGAACCCTCACGCACTGCTGGTGGGATTGCAAATTTATTCAACCACTATGGAAAGCAGTGTGGAGACTTCTGAACAGAATGGACATAATCCTTCCAATGGACCCAGCTATCCCTCTATTAGGCATCTATCCACTATCCACAAGATGTCACATCTCGACGCAGAAACATTTGTACAACCATATTTATAGCAGTTCAATTCATAATAGTCAAGAATTGGAATCAACCCAAATGCCCATCCATGGAGGAATGGACAGAGAAACTGTGGAATATTTACATGATGGAATTTTACTCAGCTGAAAGGAAAAACGAAATATCGAAATTTAGGAAAAAATGGTCTGACTTCGAGCAGATCTTACTAAGTGAACTCTCAAAAGAATAGAGAATCGAACGCTGCATATTTTCCCTAATATGTGGTCCTTAACCAAGATAACTGTTTTCTTTATGCAGACTAGTAGAAAGAAGAGAGACATTATGAATGAGCGGTAAGGGATGGGGGAGGGGAATGGCTTAAGCATGAGGCTAAACCATATTAGGCTCAAAACAATAAAATACTTATGAGCATACTGTAACCTATTGAGAAAGTAGTGAGTGTTGCCTGGCAAGCGGGGCCATGAGTAGTAGGGGAGAAAGTCTAAGCCTGTGAATAATTGGATCAACCTGACTTCCCTCACTGAGATGTTGACCAAAGCGACCCATGAGGTTCCAACAACAAGACAGAATTCTGTCAAAACTCTTGAGTGCCCTCCCCAGACCTGAGGCAAAACACTGTTGCTGAAGAAATCACAGAATGCCATTGATCATCATCGAGAGACCCTTCAAGGTCCGGAACGGTATCCAGCCCCAAGAAGGCAGTTAGTGTACTGCTGGAAGGCACTGCCTAGGCTGACAGGGGAAACTTATCAACAACATCTGGAGTAAACAAAGACCACTGATACGAAACACAATCTGTGGTCATGAGTAGGCTGACCACACCTCCTACTGGGAGAGAACAGCGAACCAAGAAAGGAGCACTTGTGTAATGGAGGACCCTGGGCCTGGGGGAGACAATCAACAGCTTTTAAATTCGGCCAATTTTCCACTTAGTGAAGGAGACCCCTTGTCTGGAACTTGGGATTCAGGACAATAGACACCGGGTCCCGTACTCTTGGGCTCCCAAGACAAGTTGCACTATGGGAGCGATTTACGGGGAGGCTCCTAAAAATAGAATCTATGTAATCCAGAATTGAGTATATTTGTTAACCTACACTGATCTCACTCTCCGATGGAGATTGTGTTTGTATTTTTCAGGATGCAGTGAGAGAGCTGGGGCCCACCTAACCCTACCAACCCATCATAGGCCGATAACTGAAATTCTGGCAAAAGATGAGCCACCACAGTCACACCATGGAGAATCCATATGTAACCCCACAGAGAATGTCGGGATCAACAAGGGACCCACAGCCACAGCCATTCAATCAACACAGGATAAGCCAGTGAGACAGAAACCAATGATTTTTGACACAAAGACCCCTAAGCTTACAACCTTAAAGCAGCCTTAATACTCATCCACCAAGACTCAGGGAACTATGCGGAAGAGGGGGCAGAAAGATTGTGAGAGCCGTGGTGGGGGAGATTATCCAGAGGTACGGCCAGGAGAACCTGGCTGAATACTAGGCTATCCATGGTCCCCTGTCACAAGGACTGATCCAGATGTCCCATGGAGGAGGTTATCCAGCGGAGTGGAGAGGGGAGGGCAGCGGGGAATTGGGGATAACAACTC
>PVHP010037678.1:0-17259 GCA_004024765.1 Zapus hudsonius
TCCAATCAAAGGTTCCCCCTCACTGAGTGGAATATTTGGCCAAATTTAATGGCTGTTGATTGACTCCCCCAGGCCCAGGTTCCTTCATTGCACATTTGCTCCTTTCTTGGTTTGCTGTTCTCTCCCAGTAGGAACTGTATTCAGCCTATTCATGGCCGCAGACTATGTTTCATGCCAATGGTCTGTTTACTCCAGTTATTGCCAATCAGCTTCCCCTGGCAGCTTATGCATTGCCCTTCAGCCCTTCACTAACTGCTATCTGGGGGTTGGATGTTTTTATAGATTCTTCTAAAATGTTATTTTTTCACTATTAAACATTTACATACAAAAATATGCATTTACTCCTGTACCTGTCCAGATCAAGCCATTGGAAGTCACACAGAGTGCTGTCCCTTCTGCTGCCCTGCCCTGTCTTTCAGTGGCATGTGCCAGCAGGGATTGGGGCTCATGCCCAGTAACGGCTGTGTCCTGTAACATATGGATGCATAATTCACACAGTGATGAGCAATCAAGTGCATCAATTAAACATTTTTATAACAGATTTTGTTGGTTGTGTTGAGGATCTGCATACAGACATTCCAGTTTGTATATAGTTCTTTCAGTGCACCCATCCTGAAATCCAAAAAACCATGTGTCTCTTTTTTAGTTGTAGGTGTGCATGTGTGTGTTTATGCGTATGATGGGTGTGTGCATGGGCACACGCATGCCATGGCATATGTGTGGCAGTCTGAGGACAGCTTTAGGATGCTCTCCTTCCACCTTGCTGGAGCCAGGGTTTCCCTTCTTGTTTTGTTCTCCTGCTTCATGTGCACCAGTCTAGCTGGTCTTGGAGAGTCTGGATTCTCCTGGCTCTACCTCCCATTGCTGGAGGTGTGTTGGGATCACAGACATGTGCACCACTTTACATCTGCTTTATCCAGGTGCTAGGGAATTGGGCTTGGGCTGGCAGGCTTGTAAGCAAGACCTGTAACTGCTGAGCCATCTCCCATCCCTGTGACATCCCAGCTCAAAACTTGACACAGATTTTCCTTACAAGTATATTGAATACCAACATCTCCAGGTGCTGATAATCTTTACTTGCTCCCCCATCACAAGCTTATGTTGTGTACACTACATGCTCATACGTATTGTCGGAATTATCAGCAAGTCTGGACCCTCCATGAGAGACAGATGCTACAGAAGACACTCTTCTAACAGGGCCATGAGGAGGGAGAGATTTTCTTTAGAAAACAGTTCTGTCTAAAATAACATGAGGCTAGAAGTAACTTTAAATATTCAAGACATACTCAGTACGCAACTGTGACTCCAAGTTGCCATTTAGTATGTTTTGTATCGTAAGCCTACTATGGAATGTTAAGCTGACACCCAAGACAGTCACAACTATCGTAATTCAACATTCCACCATTTTCTGGTTGTACCAAAAATTAAACTAACAGTAAATAATTTCAGCTCTTATAAAAATTTACTAACACTTAAAAGTGGGATAAGGTGGGATTCCCTCCTTTTACAAGATGTTTGTAGCGTATTTATACACCGGGCATGGTGGCGTGTACCCTTGCACTCCTAGTGCTGGGGAGGTGGACACAGGCAGCTCCTGGAACTCACTTGCCAGCCCTTCCAACCTAATTGGTGAGCTCCAGGCTAATGAGAGACCCTGCCTCAAAGCCTGAGGAATGACAGCCAAGGCTTTCATCACACACGCATACAAAGAAGCTTGCATTCCAAAATGTATAAGGAGGGAAGAAGGAACCATGGATGTATGATCAGACTGACTTCTTCCTCTTTGCTGGAGGCTGGACTGGGACTGTCCTTGGGTTGGCGTCCCTGTTTCCTGTTGGTTTCTTGGCCAGCCCTTGGCCTGTTTCCCTTTGCTGCCCTCTTCCCTTGTATTTATGCTTTTTTTGTCTGAAGATTTATCCTTTCCCACTGTCTTTTTTGGAGGGGTGGGGCTTTGTTTCCACTTTTGCAAGAGCAGGCTTAGCTAGACAACCTCATCCATCTCTTCAGGCTCTTCCTTCAGTACTCCTTCAGCCCAGCTGACCTTCCTTTGGGCGTCTGGGCCATGTAGGGGGCTTGAGTGAGTACTGTGGGCCAATGCCCCTCCCATCTAAAGCTTTTTATGACTGGCATCATTCAGTGTGATAGAAAGTTTGCATTTTTTCATTCCCAATTATGTTTGTGGATACAGCTGCCTGACTCACACCGTTGTAATACATTTCCGTTCCCTGCTGAATGGGTTATGTTATATACTTACTCGGCTTAGAATTTGTGTTGGTGTTTAGGATGTGAGTGTCATTTGCACAGCTCTTAGGCGTGGCCTGTACCTCTGTAGGCTGCAGCTGTGCTGAGGAGGGCTGGCAGCTGTCTTAATGCACTGGGCTCCTTGGTGAGTGTGGGTGTTTAGTGACTGCTATCACGATTTCATTTTAAATAGTATAGTCAGTGGTAAACACTTCCTTCGTAATAGGTTTACCATAGTGTTCATTGTTGTGGGAATTTGCTCCATATCAAGCTCAGAACTGAAGCAGTGATGCACCCCAGGTTTGCCTTAGTTCCTGTGAGCAGCTGCAGCCTCCAAGCTGCACACAGACCCATTCATTCCCAGCTGCTTAAGTGGGTACCATATATACAGGATATGTGTGACACCTGTGTGTTCAGTCAGGTGAGCAACTTCAAGAGAGAAGGTTGGTTTTACTCAGAATTCTGACCATTTCATTCCATGACTACTAAACCCTGCTGCTTAGAGCTTAGAGGTGCATGGCAGTACCATGCACCATGGAGGAGGCCCATTATCCTCATGGGCATACAGGCCTCTTGGAACAGTCCAGATCCCACCCTGACAGTTACAAACCTGGTCAACCTGGGAGCCTGCTCCCCATCACTACAGCATGAAATTGTTAATTCTGTCAAAGGAACATTACCAGCCTACAATCTTGTTTTTAGAGAATCATTTTGGCATGTCCTGGTTAGTTTTGCTAGTCTTGTGTGTTTGAGACAGGGTCTCAGTGTATAGCCTAGGCTTGTCTGAACCTCATGTTCTTCCTGCCTCATCCTTCTGAGGGCTGGGATGATGGGTGTGTGCCAGTGTGCTCAGCTGCTTTTGCTGTTTTTGAGTTCTATATAAATGTTATCAACTGAAATACAGTTAACTTTTAAAATTCAACTTGTATGTTTCCAAGGTTGATCAGTTCTGGTGAGCATACTTCAATTAACTCACTGCTGGCTAATATTCCACTTGGAAAGATTCTGCAGTGTTCTGGTCTATTCTCCTATTGGGGACATTGGGAGTTTCTAATTTTATTTCCATTATAAGGAATCCAATGAATATGTTTGCATTGAAATATGGATCAAAAAGAAATAAGAGGAAAGACAGGAAAACATACATGAGGTCATGGCAATGATGATGGTTTTGCTGTGTCCACCCAGGGGCCCTGCTTGGGCTACTGGTCAGTTATGAGCTGAACTAGACTTGGCCAGCCTCTTGGGCCACCTGCATTTGCTTTGTTAATGAAGCCTTGGTCATTTGTAGTCTATATGACAACATGCAGGGAGAAGAATCTACTCAGAATGTGGCCCAAAACAGTCAGCTTGGGGCAGGGAGGATGTGGGTCCTGAGCATCCTGCATCTACCAGCAGGCCATTTTGAGATCAGAGCCTTTTCTAATGTAGCACTTCCTTTGAACAAAATTTGTGCCTACAAAACTACTGTTACCCTTTCTTATGGATGGGAGCAATCACAATTTCCAAAATGAGCTGTATTGTTTCTAGCCTTACAATTGGAGTACCAAACATTAGTCTTTGTGTGAGCCTGGGAGCCTCTATGCCTTGTTTGGTGGGGAAGCTCCAAATGGTGGCTCTCAGACTGTAGCACCCAACTCTTACAGTTGGGTACTCCTTGAACAGATGTGTCTCTGCTCCTGCTCTCCCCTTCAAGTTGTCCTGTTCTCTACAGGAGGGGACTGGACAGCATCAGTGAAGTAGAAGATGAAAATTTACCAGTAAATGGGTCACCAGTTTGAGACAAGAAGAGGGCTTTTGTGCACTGTACTAAACATTTCTGACATATTTGTTTGTCTTTTTTCGAGGTAGGATCTCTAATCCAGGCTGACCTGGAATTCACTATGTAGTCTCAGGTAGGCCTCAAACTCAGAGTGAGCCTCCTACCTCTGCCTCCCGAGTGCTGAGATTAAAAAAAGGCATATTTGGCCATATTTGGTAATTTAAAAAATATTTTTTAAAATATTTATTTGCAAGTAGAAGCACAGAGAGGGAGGATGGATGTACTAGGACTTATTGCCACTGCAAAGCAACTCCAGCTGCATGCACCACCTTGTGCAGATGACTGTGGATGCTGGGAAATCAAACTCGGCCCCTTAAGCTTTGTAAGTGAGCTCCTTCAACTGCTGAGCCATCTCTGCAGCCCCATATTTGGCATTTTCTGTTGAAAACACCACAGCTAGTTTATACTAAGCAGGATGGTATTTGTGGGAGTTTAATGCAGTGACCCAGCTTGGGAGAGCTGTGTGGAGCCTCTCTCACTAGCCGATAGCATCTTCCTCACACCCCAATGTCCCAGCACACCCGTCAGAAGTTCCTGTTCCAACAGCAGTGGTTCAGGGACCGTGAGGGCCAGTTGTGCCTGTGCACTCGACTTTCTGGGTCACCTATGGCTCCCATGTGTTCTGGGGCTGCAGGGGCATCCCTGTGCTGGCCTGGCTGTCCTAATCAGAGGTCTCAAGCTTCACCAGGTCCCCCTTGTCCACTGCAGCCCCCCCCCAGACCATCCTTCTCCATGCCCTCTTGGTGACAGACCATGTCCTCCCCTGTGCCATTGTTTTGGCAAAGCTGGATACCCGGAAGCACTTTGCATCATCTTCTGCCCTGTGGTGTAAAGGGACAAAGCTCTGCTTCCACAGGGCAGTCAGCTCAGTGTCACCCTTCCTCTTAAAGGGCATCAGTGGCTCCATGGTCATCTGGACCTGGTGGGAAGATGTCCCCCTACTGTTATGGGCTGGGCCTTTCCCAGACCTGGCCACTGTTGTGGCTGACACATTGTGTGGTGACAGTCTGATAAAGCAAATGGATCTTTTCCCTGGTGTTTAATATAATCTGACTGAGAAAGTGGATTTTAATGAATAAATGATCTAAACCCCATTTCTCTTTCTTTGTTTGAAATGAACACATGGCCTTGAGTGAGTGTGTTTTCTGGAGAGAAGACAGGCACTTTGATTAGGGCCTCCTTGTCCCTTAAGTTTGTGGGAGTGAAGCCAGCCTCTCCTGAGGCCCTTGAGCTCCTGGGAGCCCTGAATGCCAGGGCCTGCTGGGGAGTGTTCTGGGATGGAGGCAGAGTCCTGCTGACCCATGGTTTCTGCACTCTCTCCTGCTGTGGGAGCTGGTCCCCTTCGGAGCTGTGCTCCTGCTGCCCTTCGCCAGTGTCCTCTGGCCCAGGGCTTGACAAAGCACCTGGGTTCTCTGAGATGGATGTGGGCGCAGCTCCTGTTCTAATAAGGTTTCTCTCTCACTGTGATTTGGTAGAGTTGGTTTTGCACTCCCTAAGGGATACAGACTTCTAAATTGTTCTAAGTTCAACAGATACATGTTTTAGATGAAATTATCTCCCTTCCCTTCTCAATCAGGAAGTTTTTTTTGAGGGGGGGCATTTGGCAGCATCTGGATACCTTTTGATTGAATGGTGGGGGTGTTGGCATGGAGTGTGTAAAGCCCAGGGATGCTGCTGGGTGGTAAATAGAGAGACACTGGGGGAAGTGACCAGATAGGCACTGCTTCCAGGCAGGCTTCCAGGACTGCCACCTATCACATAGTCCACCTCTGTAGAGGCACGTGAGTATGTTTTATGTGTTCTCTGTAGGAGGTACCTGGTTTTATGGAATGGCGTGACAGTTCCTCTTAACTAAAGTCATAGGGCCAGGTTCAGTGTAAAAGGTCAGGGCTCTTTGCCACACTCCTCATGGGTGGCTACCGGCAGTGGAAAAGGCTTTGCATTCCTCTTGGGACTCTGTCTTTAGCTTTTAGAGAGAGGTTCTACAGAAAGGAAGGGGAAGTTATCAGTGATTTTTCTCATCATGTTTATGTAGCCCATTAATTAACTTCATTTGTCAGAAATTTAAACATAGCTTTTGATATGGGAAATGCACCAAGCAAAATTACTTTATTCCACGCTTGCTTGCTGCTTCTAGGACCTGTGCACTTGCATCCAGAAGCCAGCATGGGTGACAGAGTTTCTCACGTCACCAGCAGTCACGAGCCGTGCTCAGATTCCTCTTGGGGCCTGGAGTGTGTGGGAAGCATATGAACAACCCACCGATGCTAACGGAGGCTGCCATAGTCCTTTCTTTGCCAGCATCTGGGCCCTGCCCATTACAGGGTTTTTTGGCCAGATAAGACCTGACAGGGTGGCTGCAGGCTGAGTTCAGGGAAATCCATCAATTGTGGCATCCACAGAAGCTCCATTCTCACGCAGGTCCTGTGTGACCCTGTGCACTGAAGTGAGCAACATTCCCGCCTTACTCTGCAGCCCTCATTCTCTTCCCAGTGCAAGTGCGTTGGGTCTTGTGATCGAAGAGAATTCTACCATAAACAGTGGCTTTAAAGAAGTAGTGCATTGTGCCCCCATACCCTCAAAGCCTCTCATTGGTCAGCGTGGCCATGAGTGCTCTCTTATGTGTGGCTATGCTTCACTTTCACCCGCCTACTTTCTCTCCACGCAAACTGGGGCCATAGAGTCAGTAATGTTCCAAGAGTTCTCTTTCAGAAGTTCACAAAGCCCCTTCCTCCTTTTCATGTGAGTGATTATAACAATACACAGCGCTCTCCAGCAGTGTGTGTGTATGTATGTGTGTATATATGCATGCAAGGTTGTCTGCCTCTCCTTTACCTATTACTGTTGGCATTCTGTTTGTTTTTCTTTGCAGACAGGATCTGTTCTGTTGCCCAGGCTGTTCTCAAGCTCCTGGGCTCAAGTAGTCCTCCTGTCTCAGCCTCCCAACTTGCTGGGACCACAGGTTCCCGCGGCCCTGTCCAGCATGCCTGTTGATTCTTTAAAAAAAAAAAAAAAAGTATTATTAAAAACATCACTTACTTAGTTGTATGTGTGTATGGGTGCCGAGACTCTTGCTACTTCAGGTGAATGCCACTTTTTATGCCTGGCTTTCCTTGAGGACTATGGAATCAACCCAGGAAAGTGCCTTTAACCCTTACGCCACGCCAGCTCCCCACCTCATCTATTTTGTCTTTCATATGGGCTCTTTTAGGATCCAGGGCAGACAGTAGGTTAGCCTCTATATTTGGGTCTTATGAAGTAGAATTTTATCTATCTCCATGTAAAGTCCCTATGTGCCATTTGGGGCTTGCTTTCCCCCTTTTCTTAGCTGTGCCACAGTTGTCTTGTGCATGGCCAGAGACTTGTCAGCACATCCATGTTGCAGCAGGTTTGGCACCAAGACAGCATTTTTTTTTTTTCGATGTAGGGTCTCGCTCTAGCCAAGGCCGACCTGGAATTCACTATGCAGTCTCAGGGTGGCCTTGAACTCACGGAAATCCTCCTACCTCTGCCTCCAAAGTGCTGGGATTAAAGGCGCGCACCACCACGCCCGGCTCAAGACAGCATTTTTGATTGGAACACTTAACTTCTACCATTGGTCATCTGTTTCCCCAGCACTCTCCCCCAACCCCTGTGAGACAGAGGGAGAAAGCAGATTCCATGCTAGCAGTAGGCCACAGGGCCATCTGCTACCTCACAGCCTTTTCCTGGTAAAAACCCTGTTCCTCCTCTGTGCATCTCTACCACAGCCAGTGTTTCTATCGGACACACATCTAGACATTATCAAGGGATGGGCATTTACAGTTCTCATGAGACCTGGCACATTGTCTCTCCCCCTCCCCCAAAATGTCCTTAGTTCCCACCAACATTGAATGAGTGCCCTGTTTAGCGTACCCTTGCCAGTGTGGTATGTGATGCTGAGGAAGGATATGTAACTGGCAGCTAGGTAGATCGATGTAGGTGGGTAGATAGATGATCTATATATGAATAGAGCCATAGTGAATAGTAGATCGTTCCTGTAGTTTGCTTTTCTGTGACCAGCCAGGAGTGTGGCTCACTTTTCCTGGCCACTGACCATTTTGTTTCTCTTGCCTATGTTTTGCCACTGCTTTTTTCCCTTTGTCATCCATTAGTGTGTGTTTTTATTTGTCTGTTTCTTTAGGACTCCCAGGTTTGTGGCTTAGAGAAGGCTTGTCTTATGCCACAGTAAATAAAAGTGCTGTGTTCTGCTCTTACTCTCTGGTTTCTCACCCACCCTGCTGAACCTACGGTGGCAAGATCAAACGGTTGAATTGTTCATTCTTTCTTTACTGATTTAAATACGCCTCATTAGAGTTATGTATGTGGGTCTGTTTCTGGGCTTCTCTTCTGTTGATTTGTTTGTCTCGCCCTCACTAATACCAGCCTGTAATTACCAGAAATTTACAGCCTACTTAATATCTGGTAGTGCGGGTCTCTATTCATTATTCTTTATTACATTTTTTTCTAATCTTGCGCATTTCTCTTCTGCACTCACTTTAGAATGAGCTTGTCAAATTCCATTAAAGGAAAAATCCCACAGGCATCTTGATCAGGCTGGCATTGCTGGCTAGGCTGTTAGGGGAGAACTGGCGTCTTTAAGATCCTTCTGGGAGAGTTTGTTTAGAGAACATTTCCAGGTGTTCTCTCACCGAGCACAGTGATTATAAACAACCTGCCAAATGGGGACAGTGTGACACCAGAAAATGGCAGAGCTTGGGAAGAATGTGGTCCTTCTCTGTACCCAAGAGGGCCACCCTCTTCTCTTGGCAGCACACTGCATCGTCCTACTTGGGAGGTGATAGCCTCGCACTCTGCTGTCACCTTAGGCCAGCTCCTGCTGCCCACCCAAATGCCACCTTTCCCCTGGCTTGCTTGGCCTTCTTTTCTTCCAATTAAGCTGTAAGCAACCCCAGAGAGAGTGCATGGCTCAGCCAGGGAGCTCTCCAGCCGCCTGAATTCCTCAGTGTGCACTTAGAGGGCTGCCAGATTCCTCACTTACACTCTGATGCCCAGGTGAAGTTGTGCACAGAAGCGTTGCTTTAAGTATTTATAAGATTAGAACACTCTTCTCTATACTTACCAACAATCACCATGATCTTTTGAGGCCAACAAAAGTGTGTCCAGAAAGTATCTCACTTAGTTGCTTAGTGTTACTATGTCATTGCTCTGTGATCTATAAAAAGCAATTTCCAGAGCCAAACCCATGTGTCCCCTCAAGTGTGACTTTATAAGTCACCCGGAGAACAACACGCTTGTGCAAGGCCTACAGGGAAGAGTTGTGGATAGTCATACGGCATGGATGGGGTATTCGAGGAGGGACAGCCACAGAGAGTGGGAGCTTACCTTCTCAGGGGTGGGGAGCAGCTGAAACTAGGAAGCACAGAGCTGCTCTAGGCTGCTGCTGTGAACTTGGACAGCGGTCCTGCTCTTGGCACTGCTGGAGTAAGATGCCACATGAGCAGATGTGGAAAGGTTGGGTATAATTTTTGTGGCTGGCAGCTGAAGAATGACTACCCTACAACCTGGTGCAACTTGATGTCCCTTCTCCAGTGTGTGAGTGCTGGTTCGGCAGTTCGAGTTCTTGAGACATAAACTCATAACCCATGCACCCTTTCGTTGTTTTCCAGAACTACACTCAGTACATCCCTCTGTCTATATATGACCTGCAGACTTGGATGGGCAGCCCTTCCATATTTGTCTACGACTGCTCCAACGCTGGCCTGATCGTCAAGTCCTTCAAGCAGTTTGCCCTGCAGAGGGAGCAGGAGCTGGAGGTGAGGTGCTTCGAGGCCTGTGGGAGATTGAGCTGCAGGGCTTCATGGGTGATGGGCTAAAGGGAGCTTGGGGTGCTGAGCGACTGTCCAAGGGGGATATTTCAGAGATGGGAAGGAAACTCCATGCAAGCCAATGGAATTGTTTTTACATTCTAATTTACTTGGTGTCATTTTTAATCAGATTAATTAAGTGATGGCATTACTAGAGTAGATTTGTGTTTCCATGGTCCCTACCTCTAAGGTGGTGGTAAAATTGTGCAGATGTATTTATTTCAGGAGAAACGGGCTCATCTCTTCAACCCCTCCAGTCTTCATTTCCATCAGTATCCTTGTTATTGCCTCAGTATTTTGTGTGTGTGTGTGTGTGTGTGTGTGTAAGTAACCCAACCCACTAAGCTAAACAGTAAGAACCAAAACAGCTGCCACTACCCGAACCCATGTAAGGAACTGGAAAGTATGGAAGATGCATGCTTAACAGAGTGACATTTTTGCCTGGTTGTTTTAATTAATATATGATGCTTAAATTAAACGGTAAGTTCTAAAGAGAGATTAAAGAGGCAGTTTCAATTACGAGACCTCAGTCCAGTGTGGGAGTGCCAGCACAAAAGCCTCTGGGGCTGGTGAATTCCAATTGGTTGAGTCCAGGAAAAGTCTCCATTCAAGAAGAAGGTGGCCAGCCATTGGTTTCCTCAAGACTTTCTGGTCTTACATTTTTCATGTTTCATTAGAGGAGATTGCTCAAAAAGTCAGCAACAAAATTTGAAATTCTGTTTAGTAGAACTTACAGTTAACACGTCTGCAGGTTAATATTTTATAGGTGTAGATTCATACTTCTGTGAAGCACTACTGAGTGATAACTCTAACCCTTTGAATGCCGCGGGCTTGTTGGCTAGCATTCTGCTGTTCTGCACTCAATGACAAGGCCAGGGTATGGTCAGGTCTGTGTCAGATTTTGCCTTACTTCTGGTCAGTCATCCTTGGTGTTTCCCAAGGGAGCACATCTCATCAACACCAAGAGCTCCAAGGCTCTGTGACTTGTGCTTCCTCACATCAGGTGAGAAATAGATGTCAGTAGAAATATCAAAGGAATCTACCCGACTCTTATACCCTGTTTCTGAGCCTTAGAATGGAAGGGAAGGGAAGACCAGCCGTCAGCCATGGTTATACCATGGTGGATGGGCCTCTCCCCTTCAGCAGAGCTGTTGTACTCATGTTTCTGCCCAGTGCTGGGGCGCCTCTGTGTGTGCTCTCTGCGTGCTGTCAGAGAGCAAGCACCCAAACACTGCTCATTTCATTAAGTGCAGCAAAAAAAAAAAAAAAAAAAAAGCATGCCTCATTTGGGGGGAGTTTAATCGACTCATTTGTCATGAAGGGCATCAAATGGAAAAACACTACCATGGTGGCATGTGGACCGCAGCGCAGTGTCACCATATGTCTCATAATTAGCTGGATTTTATCTTCGTTCTTTCCATAATTACAGTGCAGATCAGTCTTGTGTTTCTATCACACTTACTATTATTGGCCATTGTTCAGTTGGGCTCTGCATAAGCAGCGGAAATTAAAATGATAAAATTGGCTCCGAGCTAATATCTTAATGTTCATTTTAGTCATTTCACTCTCTGCTGTAGAAACATCGATCCTATATAACCTGTTAGGCTTGTCTTTCTAAAATATTCTTTGCTGGACCAAGCATAGCACACACCTGGACTCCCAGAAATTGGGAGGTGCAGGTAGGAGGCCCGGGAGTTCAGGACCAGCCTGGGCTACATGAGATCTTGTCTTAAAATTTAAAAACAATTTTTTAGGGGGAGGTGATTCTTTTTGAGGCAGGGTCTCATTGTAGCTCAGGCTGACCTAGAACTCACTCTGTAGCTCCAGGCTAGCCTGGACTAACCCTAGTGCACCACAACAACCAGCAAGTTTTTAAAATAAGTAATTAGCCTATCTGTAGCTAGCCAGTTTCTTTGTCAATTTGTGATTTCTTTCTTTCTTTCTTTCTTTCTTTCTTTCTTTCTTTCTTTCTTTCTTTCTTTCTTTCTTTCTTTCTTTCTTTCTTTCTTTCTTTCTTTCTTTTTTTTTGTATAGCATGTGAAGGGATAGAAATTGTCAAGTGAATGGCTTGTGCCAGGGTTTAGACAGTGAAGAGAATCTGGTTGGGAAAGAAAATATCCCGGCATCTCCAGGCTGTCCTGTGGAGGAGGGGCAGAGAAGACAGTGAACATGATTAAATACAGTGCAGCACGGCTGACTGACGAGGGAGGGTGTGAGGTTGATCATGAGCTTTCCTTTGCTCCATGGCACCGTGCTGGGCCGCAGGGCTTCTTGTTGTCTATTTCTCTCACGGGAACATCGTGGGTAAAGTAGAAGGCAGCTTCATGAAAGCACAGCATAAATAACTGCACGACGAAACTTCATCATAGGCAGAAAGTGAGTGTCTGTCACTCAGGAATCTCCCATGGTTTTTCATTGTGTCATATTGTTTTGTAATTGGAAAATTAAAGAAAATCTTCACATTTCTCTGCTTTTAATGTTCCTTTTAAAATAAGTATTTTTTTTTTTTTACCAAATTGGCATATGTCATGGTTCTTTAAAAATCCTAGAATGCAGAGAACACACTTAACAAGCAGAGCCCCGCCTCACGGCTCCTGTGCGGAACTGTCAGCAGAGCTGCCTCTGGCTTTCCCATGGGGGCCTACTTCTTAATCTGCTCTTTGAGGTTTTCTGTGAGTGTGCTTTCTGCTCTTTAAGAACCAGAGGAATCTGACTGCCTCATGGTGCAGCCTGGTCACCTCACCCCCTCTGGAGGCTGAGGCAGGAGGATCCCAAGTACAAAGCCCTCCTGGGCAACTCACTTCGATGGTGTCTCAAAATAAAAGCGTAAGAGGGCTGGGGCTGGGGCTCAGTGGTGGGAACTTGACTGGCATGTGCAAAGGCCTGAGTTCAGCTACCCCACCCACCAAAAAAAATTAGGTCGGGGCATGGTGGCTGACATGGAACTCACTTTGTACCCCAGGTTGTCCTTAAACTCATTGCTTAAGGCTCTCCTCATACTTTCCTTTGCCTCTTGTCCTCCCAACATCTGCCACTCATGCTTTCTCTTTATAATTCTCTTCTGTCTCTGACCCCATTCACGCCCTTAGTGCATGGTGCGAAGATCCCAAAAGATGACAGACAAAAGCCTGTTCTCTAGTGTGGTCGAGTGCTGGGCAGGGTGCTGTGATTTCCTCCTGGCTCTACTTTTTGTTTGTTGGTTTTCCTGGAGATAGTGTGTTTCTTCCTGAATTGTTGACCTATAGCATTTCCTCAGTCTCCACGTTCTCAGGGATCGCATTGAATCTCCATATGCCTTCCCCTGAAGTCCCTTTGCAGTCAACACAGCCCCTCAACTGCCCTCAGCTCACTGGTTGCACCCCAGAGTTCTGGACCATCTCTTCATCTTTGCTTTTTCTGCCAGAGTAACCCTAGGCACCAAGCCCATTTGGGATGCAAGGTAACAGTGGGCCCTGGACCCAAGCATTTGCATTTGGAAAGCCTTGGGCTAAAACCTCACTATTGGTTTCTGAACAAATAAAGTTTGTCTTTTTCACTAATAAGATCTCTGAGGTGAATGATTTACTTCCTCAGCAGCACCTGTGGGAGCCAGGCTACTTCTTTCTCCTCTCTGGCATCCTCTGCCAGCTGATGCTTATCTTCATGGCCACCCCTGCCCACTGCAGCTCCAGGCATTTCATCTCTGCTGCAGGGGGAGTAGGGAAGAGGCAGGGCTGGCGGCACCTCCTTCTCCAGAAAGTGCACATGGCTGTCGTCTAGATCCCATCCCAGGATCAGTGGGGATAGGGTGGGGTGCAAAAGAGAATGGATTAGGATGACCATTGTTTGATCAGAAAGGATGGTAGCCACATTGCATGTGGCGTGGTCCTATCACATGGACGTGGAGTTGTAGGTTCTTCTCCACTCATACTACTTTGGTGGATCAGCAGAAGTCCCTGACGAGCTGACCACTTGGCGTCATTGTGGCTGTACTCCAGAATGCAAAGGTATTCCTGCTTCCATCCGGATATAAAAGGCAAAGGAAGAATGTGCACGATATGGTATAGAAAGATCTATATAGATCTATATATAGGCTTACCTGACACCGTGTTCTCATCTTGCACTGTCACCGGGTCCAGTTCTGGAACACAGAAGCTGTCTGGTGCTCACCCATCTACCCAGAAGGCTCAGCTGGACCCTGTTGCCTCTCTGAGTGTGCATAACTAACCTCCTCGTGCGTTGGTCACTATAGAAGGAAATCTGAGAAAAGTAATCCATGTCCTACTTAACAGGTTTCCTCAGAAAGTACTGTGTGTCCTACAGACTAAGGAATACCTATTTTAAAAACGTTGGGCTCCTTTGCTATAGCTATAGATGAGCCTACTATTGTGGAGTCTGGTCACAGAGGTAGTTGTCTGCATTAATGGCTAATATTGTGGCATTGTAATATTGCCTAGGATATCTTTTTACTTTTTGGGCAAGATCTCATTGTATAGTCCAGGCTGGCCTCAAATCCATAGTGATCTGCCTGCCTCAGCTTTCCAGGTGTTGGGACAGGTGGGAGCCTCCACACCTTGGAGTTGCCTGGGATATCTCAGTGCTACAAGGTCATCCTGAGGTTCCCTGCAAAGAGTGTTTTTTGATAGCTGTTTCCTCCAGGGGCTGGCTGTGGCCATGAGGTTTGTGGATCAGGGCAGGGATCTGCAGCCCTGGCGCTGAGGGCTGAGTCTTGCAAGTTATGATTTCCATGTGTCCCGGTCTTTTCTTAGCTATCATGGTTTTCTACTTGTAGGTAGTAGGGAAAGGAGCCAGCCCCTGTTACGTGATATCTTTATTTTTTAACTTATAAGTGATATTAATTTGTGGGGTTTAGGAAGATGCTCTCTTCTTTTATGTTTCCTCAGGTATTTTTTTCTTTTGGCTAATTTTGATAATTCTCTTTCATGCTAGAGGCATATTTATGAGTGAGAAGAAAGAATTTACAGTTGCTGTGTGGCCAAGGGAGGGGAGCTGTTCTCGGAGGCCTGCTTTGTGGCAGGCAGGTCGGCTGCTGTTCCAGGACTTAGTGCCCAGTTGGGGGACACGTCCTCTAGGACTTAACAGGCTTTGCTAGACTTGGGATTTCTTCATGAGATCTTACTGTTTGAGAACCACTGAGGGTTAGGAGCTGGAAGCATTCTGTCATCTAACACAGTTTAGGCCTTAGGGCTATCCCAAGCACTACAAAAGAAAAGCAGAAATTAGAGGTGACCCTAACATCATAGCCCAGGTAGAAGGGAGCTTCCATTTTGTGCACTGAGCAGATTATAGAGTTGGAGTCTGGATGGAGATGTTCGGGTGTGGGATGTGAGAATTCTGCACTGGTTGGATGGAGTTAGAGGTCACTTCAGAGACCCTTCAAGGTGAGGGAGGAATCCCTGAATGCATCAGCCAGAACCACAAGGTGTGACATACTCGAGGGGTGTGGCCAGGGCCATCCTGCCTTGCTGTGTGATGTGAGTCCTGGAGCAGTAGAGGTTGCCAGGGAGCCCGTGACACCAGGTACACACACCAGTGACATGTCATTTGAACCAGTGCTTCATCACAGTCTTATGACATTTGTGTTTTGATGTGTCCTCTGTCTTTCCCAGCCCTTTGGAGAAGACCCTGGGAGGCAGCAGCATGGCCTCCTCGCCCCACAGTGAGGCGCCCTCCTCTCTCTGTGGTGAGCTCAGGTGGGAGGATACAGTCCCTGGAAGCAGGGAAGCTTAGCTGCTCGGCATGCTCCTGAGCTGTGAGAAGACATAGCCCCAACCACCAGAGGAGGAGCACGTGTGGACATGCATGCACTCTCATGCACACATCTCTGCTTCCCCTCATGCAATGCTTACACACTTTGACACGTGCATACATACATGCACACTTGGCACTTATTCACAAACATATGTACACATGTATTGCATACACATGTACGCATATGTTAACATACAAATACACATATACATACCCACAAGCGCACACATGAATTTACCCATGCACACACTGTGTGCTGCAGCCCTGCCACCTGTGCCAAGCCTGTTCCTTTCCAGGTGGTGTTGTCATGGAGGGGAGGGAGAGGCAGAGTGCCAGTGTTCAAGGCTGGCCTTGTTAGCACATCCTTCGAGGGCCGCCTTCATGCTCAGCTGTCGCTGTCCTTCAGCTTTCCCGTTACCACTTGCTGAGAGAAACAGCCTTCCTGAGCTCCTGTCATTCTCTGAAGGAAGCCAGGACTCTAGTGACTCAGTTCATTACTGTTACTCAGCAGAAACACAGTGGGTGATGATAGACAGGAAGTGTCCAAGAGATTTAACAAGATACTTAATCCATAGGCTCAAGAAGTAGGCCATGCGGGTGCATGAAGCATATGACCCCAAGGCAAAGAGCAATGGCTTCTGTTCCCAAGATGACCTGGCTTCCCATGGTTACTCTAGTGACATGCCATGCTCATTCCTATTTCTAGTGGACAGAGGAAGAACCGCAGTGCCTAGCAGAAGGCAGTCTGCGCTGAACTTAGAGCGTAGAGAAGCTGGAGTTAGTGGGCAGTGTGAGGCCCCATGATCAGGAATCACGCATGCCTGTGTGTCCCAAGCTTGGAGTCCTGTAACACACCAGTGACATGTCACTTGAGCCAGTGCTTCTCATAGTCTCGTGACATTTGTGTTCTGGGTCCTCTGGCTGTGGTGCGCTCAGGTACAGGGAGATCTCTCCAGATGTACAGCGCTGAGAACTTGAAGCGTCTCCTTCTCCCTAGTTGTTGACTCAGTCCAGGTGCAACAGGGAGTAGAACTGGCTTATCTTTTCTTTTTCTGTTAAATATTTTTATTTATCTGGGGGAGAGGGATGGGCACTCCAGAAGAATGCACCCCTTTGTGCATCTGACTTTACATGGGTACTGGGGAATTGAACCCAGGCCATCAGGCTTCGCAAGCTCTGAGCCGTCTCCCTAGCCCCTGGCTCGCCCTGTCTCGTCACTGTGTTCATTGGTGAGAATGACTGCAGAGCAGCCAGGAGGCTTTGGGTATACTTGGGACTGTCATGACACAGCACTGGCTCATCATCCACCCCGAACCACCCTTTGCTCTATGTCAGACATCTCCGTTCCCAGCAACAGGCGCAACTTGGGCTTGAAGTCCTCAGTGAACACTTGTGCATAAGATTCTGAGTTGCATGTGCAGAGTCCTCATCACCTTTGTGTCTGCTGCTCAGGGCTTTGAATGCTAATGGAGTTGGGCAGGTAACACAAGCTTCACTTAGCCTCTGCCCCCTTCTTTCTCTTTCTCTCTCTCTCTCTCTCTCTCTCTCTCTCTCTCTCTCTCTCTCTCTCTCTCTCTCTGTCTCTCTCTCCCTCCCTCCCTC
>PVHP010037679.1:0-17199 GCA_004024765.1 Zapus hudsonius
TTCCTTCCTTCCTTCCTTTCTTTCTTTCTTTCTTTCTTTCTTTCTTTCTTTCTTTCTTTCTTTCTTTCTTTCTTTCTTTCTTTCTTTCTTTCTTTCTTTCTTTCTTTCTTTCTTTCTTTCTTTCTCTCTCCCTTTCTTCCTTCCTTCCTTCTTTCCTTTCTCCTTCCCTCCCTCTCTCCCTCCTTCCTTCCCTCCCTCCCTCCCTCCCTTCCTCTCTCTCCTCCCCCTCCTTCCTTCTTCCATTTTTCCTTCCTTTTTTTTGAGGCAGAATCTTACTGTAATCCAGGCTGACCTGCAATTCACTCTGTACACTGACTGCTCACAATCCTCCTACCTCAGTCTCCTGAGAACAATTGATGGAATTAAAGGCATGAGCCACCATGTTCAGCTCCTGTGGCAGCTTCTATTCCCTTATTGTGACTTGAACATGAAGGTCTTCAGACACTGATGGTCAGTGAGTACTTCAGAGGACAAGGAGAAAATAGCCTGTGTTGGAGCTTGAAATAGGAAAGAGCAGACATTCTCTTTCTGTCAGCCTGGCTGATCCTGGTAATGTGTGTTCTTTATCCTGAGAGAGCCATTAGAACTACTGAAAGACTTCAAGTGCTGTTCAGATCTACATTCAAGGCAGGACAATTGGGCAGTGGCAAGAGTGCCAGTTTGGAGACTTCTTTGCCAGAGATGAAGTTCTCTGGAAATATGGTGAGAGATGGACCTCCTGAAAGAACATTCTAGTTAGAAAGTCCACAAGCTCTCTACAACATCTTGTATCATAGTAAGGTGATCTCTTCCCAGAGAAAAAGCACAGACAATACCCTTCAAACCTAAAGGTCCCAGAAACCAGCACTGTGGATAAAGCCCTTCTCCATCAATATGATTAAAAATGTCCTTGCTGCCCTCATTGGCTGAGCAGTAGGAGATATTTAGAGGAAGCATCCACGTTCAAACACCAAAAATGTGCAGCCACCACTGCCCCTCATACCTGGCAGTTTTTGGCAAGTGATTTAAGAAAGCTATTTCTGGTTTTTTCTCCTGTAATTCATAGGGGTTCAGTTCCATAGCAGTCATGGTTAAGGGCAGATGTGGCAGCTGCTGGCAGAGTGAATGAAGCACAAGTATTTCCTGCAGATTTTTTCCCCCCAAGTAACTAGGTCTTCCTTGGCAGGCAGATGCTGGTATGCCTTGATGACTCACTTCTGACGGGCTCAGCCTGTCACAATTGGAAGAAAGGAAGCCTGGCGCCAAGCCTGGAGCTGGTGACATAGTGGCTTCTTGCTTGCTTTTCTGCAGTTGCCCCAGTGGGCACATCTATACCCAGAATTTGTCTGCTCTGTCAAAAGACAATGAAGGTTTGTTCCCTGTATCCGAAATGATGACTTCATGGTTCTTTGGAGAGTTGGCAGAAGGAAGTCGAGAATTAATAGAGTTAAAGGGGCACAGTGCAAAGATTGGGTTTCACATTGAGTAAAATCTGGAGTAATTCCTATCTGGGAAATGCAAAGTCCAACACATTAACGATATTGGCAGAAGAGCTCAGTTTCCTTCCATTTAGCTAATTTTAAATGATGAGTGTGCAACCTGATGGGTACACACTTATTTTCCCTTCCTGTGTTGAAAGCATGATATAGAACAGTTATTTTTTAAACATTTTTTGACAATGATCTATCTATAGTCATAAGTACATTTTACAGGTGTCTCCAAACAGATATGTATTGGAAAAGGTTTCATTAAAAATACCACACTATAATGTATAGCACGCAAACTTCCTATTTGTTAAATAATTTCATTTGCTAAAAGCTTCTGTGACTCAGTGTGTAAATTTCATGGCACATGGAATTCTCTAGAGCCCATGCTCAGAACATCTTTGCTCCTGGTTTGCTGCTCTGCTATAACTGTCTCGATATTTTAATAATTTTTAACATGAAGCATTGAATTTCCATTTTGCACTGGGGCTTAAAAATTAAGTGGTTGGTTTGCAGACAATCTCTATGAATTTCTGTTACCTCATCTGTGAAATGGGCTCATAGGAATCTTAAGAGAACCAAAATAAGAAAGGCATAGTGTGGTTGCACATGTTAGAGCTTCTGGGTTTTGTGGTGTGTGTGTGTGTGTGTGTGTGTGTGTGTGTGTGTGTGTGTAGGACAACCTCAAGTGTTCTTGGGTGTCACTCACCTCTTATTTTGAGACAGTTTCTTTAATTGTCCTGGGACTCACCAAGTAGGCTAAAGTGGCTGGTCAATGAGCTTCAGGTATCTGCCTAGCTCAGCCTCTCCAGGACTGGAATTATAAGCATGCACCCCCATCTTTGAGTGATTTTTTTTTGTGTTGTTGTTTTGAGGTAGGGTCTGGCTCTAGCCCAGGCTGACCTGGAATTCACTATGTAGTCTCAGGGTGGCCTTGAACTCAGTGATTTTCCTATCTTTGCCTCCTGAGTGCTAGGATTAAAGACATGTACTACCACGCCAGGCAGATTTTATGTATATTGTTGGGACCAAACTCATGTCCGCATGCTTGAAAGGCAAGTACTTTTCTAAATTTCTCCAGCCAGAACTTTGTTTCTGACTTGCTGGCCTCATCTGTAGGGGTACTGCTATGGAAAATATTGTTTAATGAACTTAGTATCCCCAGTGTACATTGCCCTGACATTCCCTAAGGGTACAGGCTTCATCACCTTAAAGATCTACCTCTGAGGTCTCCCTGCTTGTCTTCTGCTACCTTCACATGCTTCTCTGGCCTTCCTGCTCTACACACTATCTCTGCCCTCATTTCTATGCAATTCACTTTTGTTCTACTGATGTGACCTGTCCCCAACCCTTACCTGGAAGAATTTAACTTACCTTTTCCTTTACTTATCGGAGGAAATCCAGTCTCCTCTCCTAAAGACACCCTCCCAAGAACAGGCTCATCATGAGATGGCTCCCTCCTGAAAGTCTATACTATTTCTTAGGATGTGCCATGCTTTCTGGATGTGCTGGCAATTCCTTTACTGGATCTGTGTTCCAGAGAATAAAGAAACTAAAGAGCTATACCCAGTGTGTCAGTGATGCTTTGTGGGAGTCTCCTGGAGTACTGGACTCCTGCAGTGCTTGTCTGGGGTTTTCTAATCCCATCAGCTGGTCTGAATCATCTTCCCTCCTCCTCTGGGTCCTCTCAGTGCTTTGTACATTCTTCTATTACAGAACTCACTGTTTTCCATTTCAGTTATTTCCCAAAAGGATGGCTCCCCTATAGGCATATCTTCTTCATTATTGCAGCTTACACAGGGCCTGGCGGCCAGTCAACAAACAAAGAATGGGTGGATTGATGGAAGGAGAGACACCCAGGTAGAAAAAGGAAACTTTCTTCTATTTTTTGGTATGCTATAGGGAGAGGTCTCCAGCTATCAATTAATGTTGGACAAGCTGGGCAGTGATGAGAATTGATTCTCAGTTCTAATTGGCTCTTGGCAATAAATGTGCTTGTCACTCAAATTAATGTCTGCTAGGACTCAGCCATGATTCTCCTCCACTCTCTTTCCTTGGAGTCAAGCTTGATAGCAAAGTTCCAGAGCCTGATGTGGCGTTCTGTAGCAGAAGAAAATGAGAAATATACATAAAATTCAAATACCCATAGGGAGACGGTCATGTCACTCCAACTCACATCTTGTTGACTAAAGCAAATTTCATGACCCCTGGAAAGGTAACACTCAGAGTTGGGCCCAGTAGGGGCCCAGCAGTGTGTTCTTGGACAGTCTTCTGCAATGGGAGCCATATTTCATGTGGAGAGAGAGAAAGCCACCGACACAGCATTGTTGGTGTTATTGTGTCCCTTACACTCATTCTGAGCAGGGACAATACAGGGACTCATCCATTTGGTGAATGTGAGCCCAAGAACTGGAAGTTCAGAGCTTCACATCAATCTCCTTCTTCTTTGTATGTGAATGTGAGTGTGAGTGTGTGTGTGCATGTATGTGATATGCCTGTGTGTATGTGATGTGCCTGTGTGCATGTATGTTTGTATTTGTGTGGGCACTTGTGTGGGTAGGTGTATGTGCACACGTGTGTGTTCCTTGTGGAGGTGAGTGGTTGAAGTTCAATGTGTGCCTCAATTGTTTTCCACCTCATTATTTTTTTTGACAGAGAGTCTCTGACTGAAAATGGAACTCACTGATTGTGCTAGACTAACTAGCCACCCCATCCCAGGGATCCTTTTGTCTCTGCTTCCCCAGCCTGCCTTTTACGTGGGTGCTGCTGGAGATTCAAACTCAGGTCTTGTGTTTGCATGACAAGCTCTTCATCCACTGAACCATCTCTGCAGCCCACCTTCTTGTTTGGTAGGAGCTGCCTATTTCAAGCATGCTTTCTATCTTGCCCTGTTGGAAATCAAAACTGGCTCTCTGGGATCAGGGTTGTCTATAACTTCATATATAAGTCTGTCTAATTCTGGACAGATGAAGATATGTTCTCCTATGCAAGGTATACCAGTAACAAAAGAGATGTTTTGACCCTCCCTTGCCTTCATTCTATCTTCCTCAGCTTGGATGAGGAAAAAATTTTGCTCTATTATAATGTCTCAATTTCAGAGAGTTTAGAGAAATAAAGTGCTATTATTGTGTTTATTTTGTGGCAGAAGGAGGGTTTTCCATGCTATTGCTATTGCTGTCATATCATTTTACTTAAAGGATTTCTACAGGTGTCAAGTATAGACAAATGTTCTGAGACCGTATCTTACAAGTTACTTCCTGCTTCTGTCTCATCACCTAGAGAAGAGACCATATTCATCCTGGGCCAAGTTGGTTCCTTTACAATCAGATACTAGACAGTAATCAGGGATGGACATGGTAGATGTTGTCAGGAAGCACCGTTGTATTCAAAGTGCACACTCTGGAAAAATTCTAAAGCCTGTTTCCAGCCATCTTGGCCAGAACAAGTGGTACCCAGGGGGTGCTATGGGAGGCAATGCACTCAGAAATCAAGTATGTTTATGCTTATGTAATGAAACGTTTTGCAAGAGCTGGAGCTGGGATTCATATGTTGTTGGAGAGTCTGCTCAGCTCTGGTTCCCATTCCAAGCCTCTCATTGAATAAGTTATTTTATGTGGATGATGTTTTAGTATTAACTGAATGGAGAAGAAGACATTCTGATATGTGGGAAGAAGGGATTGTACTAGGATGAGAGAGGAGATGCCATACTAAATTTCTGCCAAGACTGGCTTTGTGAGAAAGCATGAGTATGATATCTAAAGCTGAAAGATTCATGCTTAAGAAAAACCACAGTGTCCTTAGAACGAGGGTATACTTTGTTGATAGGCAACAGGTATGATAACTCATTTAAAAGATTTCACCTCCTTCTAGTGCCAGAGCTCTGTGGCAGCATTGGACAAGGCACATGGTCCAGAATGGTGTTTGAAAAAGGATCAGAGTGTGAAGCTATCACCAGGGGACCCATGTCTATGACACTGGAAAGACACTTAGAACTATCTGCTCATGGGAAGATTTAAAAGGGATTGTGATATAATGTTCCTGGGGACGTTTGTAGTAACACACACACACACATACACACACGATAAGAGACTGAGTTAACAGGATCTGATGGTGATATTGGTGGTTATTAAGGATTCCCATTGACCACTGGTGAACTGTGACCTCATCTACATCCATAGGCTACTGAACCCTAAGACATGGGTTACATTCACATGTCCTATGGAACAGAATGTTCTCAGTATTGCTTTGAAAGCTTGCTTGTGATAGGTCTATCTTTCATAATTTCTTATTGCTGGCATGACACACACACTCACATGCACAACACATACACTCACACACACATTGCTTTCTATCTCAATATCTTTAACTTAGTCACACCTACCAAGTGCCATTTGCTATGTAAGATACTATCTTGTGTGTGTAAGTGTGTGTGTGTGTGTGTGTGTGTATGTATGTATGTGTGTGTCTGTGTGTGGGGGGCTGATTAACATACCCTCCAAAGAGTTGTCATTTAGTTTAGTCTTATCAAAAGGTGTCACATATAACCTTTATTAAACACCCCTTGACCGTATTTTCTTAGATTAAAAACATTTCATCATGTATGCTAGCCAAGCCAATTCTGAAAACACTGCAAAGCAGGTACTTGTTACATCCATTCTATGAATGAGCAAATTAAGGGCTCCTCAAGTTACTTATTCAGCCTATAAGAGATGGAAAAGAGATTTGAGTGCAAATTAGTCTGGCTGAGAAACTCACTTTTTCCTTACGACTTTAAATATTCCTTCTTCAAAGTGAACATTTTTACATGATTGAAATAATTGGATGATTAGAAACTCCAAAATTTCCTGCTCTTCCTCTGCAGGTGACTACAGAGGCATGTTTGAGGATTAGTGTGGCAGCCCTGATAGACAACCACTTCTTCAAGTAGGGAACAAGTCCGATTCCTTTCCTTTCTTCTGGGACCCTTCCCAGGACCCTTGGCATTTTGAAAGAGACACCCAACTGCCCCAAGTGAGTCACAGACTCTGCCTGAAGCTAAAGTATGATGAGGAGGGAAGTCTTTTTCTGCTCCAGCATGTGACATGGTTTCCATTACAGGATTTCTGCCAAGAGCAGCAATTCTGCCCTTTGATCCCTGTCACCATGACTACTGAGTTTTGGGCATCTGGCTGAGTTGGTTGTAGAGTGTGGGGGGCACTGGAAAGCCCCAGATGGTATCAGCACTGCCTCTGACTGGCCTTTTGACTCAGGGCTCTATTGTCTGAGTCTTGGGTCTTATCTACACTCAAGAGCTGGAGTCTTCTGTGCTATTATGTTATAGTATCACTGGTCTTTTTTTTTTTAATAGGCACTCAAGATTTCCAAGTGATGGTATGGTGAGTCCTGTGGTTCAAAATTCTGAATTGCCTGGGCCTTTTTATAGGAGTTGTGACCCAACTGTGCTGATGATACAGGAGCCAGCCAAAAATCTGTATATGATCTCGGGGAAGGGGAAGAAGGGGCATTTGGAGGGACTTGCTGTTGCTGGTATGGGAACAATGGTGATGAGCACAGTCAAAAAGCAAACAAGGGCTAAGAAGGAAGGTATATCCAGCCGTGGTTATTCAATATCGAGAGTCATACTGGTGAAAAGATGCTGTTTCTTTATTTTGAAGATAATGCAAGGTGCATAGTAAATAATCAAGATGAAATAGAGATTCTGCCCTCACAGGACCAGATGCAAAGGAGTAGGCACACTTGTGGCCCAGGGCTGCATTTAATACAGAGAGCATGGCGTCTTTCTTCTATTTTAGAATACTAATGCTCTAAGAATTATTTGTTCCTAAGGAAAGATAATTATTTGCTTAGCCAAAGAAGTAGAATTCTAATGGCATGAACTGTATCAGAAAGTCTTTGGATGAGATGCAATTGGAGATAATTTCCTATGGCAGCTGCATTAGCCTTCTACCTCAGCCCTTTGTGTCTGGGTTATCATGAGCAAGCATCTGCATCTCTGTGCCTCAGTTTCCTTATCTGTTAACTGGAGATAACGAGAGTGAACTTGTTCTTGGACTGTGGGGGTTGTACAGCAATTAGAGTAGAATTTTCAAAAATGCAGTTCTACAGAAATGCTAACACATGCCCCTCTTCAATCTTGAGTAAACAGTGGAGATACTTCAGGTCTGGACTCAGAACCACTTGGCCTCTATATGAAGGTCTGATACTCATCAGCCATGTGGCCATAGGCAACTGATTTCAACTCTCTGATCCTCAAGACTTTTCATCTGGGAAAGGAGACTATAATGAAAGCAGCATCGTGGTGTGTATGAGGGTGGGTATGAATAGAACACTTCATGTCAAGCTGTTAGCTAAGGGCCTGGCATATGGAAAATGTTTGTTCCCTCTGGATGATGTCCTCTGGCTGTGTGATGGATTGCTTTCACATTTCTACCCTGCTTTGAATTTAATTCCGTTTTCTGAGGTGTCAGGAAACATTATGTGATATTTTGGACAGTTAAGCCTTTCTACTGAGCTCACACGCTTGTAAATGTGTGTGTGAAACTGTGTCCCCATGCAGAACAAGGGGCAGAGATTTTTCTGGCACCCTAATTCCCAACTCACAGCTTCAACATCTGCCAAAAATTAGTGCGGAGAGCAGTTTTACAGTTGGCCACCCGAATGCATCTTAAAAAAATTAAACTGGTAAAAGTGGAATGATGAACCAAGCAAACATCTTTAAACATCAAAAGACATGTTAGGAACTTAGACATATATATATGCATTCAAAAGTTTGGTGCTGGGCCTACTGAAAACATTGTGAGGGAATACCGAGATGTGGATGTCAGGAGAAGGACCAAGAGGTCAGAAGTGAGTTCCTGCCGGCCTGAACTCACTTGGAGAACAGAATTAGATGGTGGTGGGTGTGGCTCAATTCTTTGTTTTTTTCCCTTCAGAGGAATAGTTATTTATTTATTTACTCATTTATTTATTATTTTTTAGCATATTGCATCTTAGTTATACTCCCATTGAGTTATATTATTTTAAATTATTTTTTTTTTTTTTTTTTACAAAAAGATTATACTCCTTGGGTTAATCCTACTCACCATGTGGCTCTTAGAATTTTTTAGCGGCTATTTCTGCAATGTTCCCTGAGTCTTGTCAGGTGTGTCAGAAGTCTGATTTAGTGTTGAGTTCTCTGTAGCCTCTGGATTTCTGCTTTGGTGAGTTTTGAGTGACCACAGTGTCTAGTGTCTGTCACCATTTCCCTGGAGCTAGTTGCCAGGCCAGCAGTGAGAGCAGTACTTGCGTCTCTGTTTCCTCTGCAGTATCTCGTGGGCCCCTGGGACCCCTGCGGATGTAGGAAAGATGTTAGGCAGTTGGCTAACTTTTCTTGTCGTATTCATGGGTCCTGGATCATCCAAGTATACTCTGTATTCTGTAAAATAAAACAGGCTTTGCAACCAAGAGTAAGAACCATTTAGATTAAAGGGGATGACATAGTTAATTGAGAGAGTTATTGATTTGTACACCCACTCTTCATAGCCAAAGAGCAGTGGGTCTTCTCTCTGTAGTCCATGAGTTTCCTATCCACTGGATTCTAGTACTAGGTATAAATTCCTTCCCACTGAGTAGTTCTAATGTCCAATCCAAGAGAAGTTGATTACCTGCATAGACTGTGGGTCACTATTGCCACTATTGCACCAGTGTGGATGACATGATATGTGGTCTCAAAACAAACAATAAATTAATAAACCTATACAAAACTTGTAACTACCATTATGTCTGTGATTTATTATTCATTGGTTGTGTTATCTCATAAACAAGTGTGTTTTTCTATAGTCAAATCTAACAAAGTTATGGCACTTTTATCAATTTGAGCTCTGGTGTCTGATTCCATAAGTCCTTCATTCTGATGTCAAAGATGTCTTTTTCATTCATACTCTTTAAAAAGTTTACAAACTTATTCTTTTTATGTTGTACCCTTCAGTTTATCTGGAATTTATTTCCCTCTAAAGTGGTGTTTTAATTTTGCTTTGTTTCCATATGGAAAACCTCTTGCCTCTGTTCTACTTTATTGAACAGTCTATTTTCTCTGTATTTATTTAAAATGACACCTGTTATAATGCCAAGTTTCCATGGATATGTTACCAGATGCCTGATTCTATTGTACTGACCTATTTGTTTCTCCTCATATCAATAATATGTTATTTTATATGTTACATTCTTGTACTTACAGAGACTTAATATCTGATTTTGGTATACTTTATGATATTTCTTCATTTTTTTCATTTTTATCCTATAAGATGATTATAAATGTTGGCTTGTCAGTTTCAAATAAAACATTATTGGAATTTTAACTGAAATTGCAAAAAATAAAAAGTAGACTAGTTAGAAGAACAAGGTATTATTTTTAATACTAAGCCATTTTTTCCATCACCAGTTAATCAGATTTTATGTCCTTAAAATTTCTTAAACCTTCTCTGTAAAACTTTACAAATGAATACTAAATATTTATAGGGGTTATGGATTTTTTTCTGCCATTATAAAGATGTTTTAAATTATAATTCTGTTTTGTAATTGGTAGAGTTGTTTTTTTGGAAATACTAATTAATTTAAAGATTGGTCTAGTAGTAAGAATGTTTTTCTTTATCTTTCCTGATATTTTAATAAACCTCTTAGTAATAAGATTCTGAAGTGAAGGCCATTTTATCTCATTTATATGTTTTTCAATAACATGTTTATTTTCTTATTTCATTGGCCATGGTTTCAGCAAGATTCTAAAGGGACCATTTCCATGGAATGTTCTGTCATAGAGGGGTCATATAATAAAGTGGCTAAAAATGCAGTGTTCTTGAGCCTATATTGTATCATTTAAAAGCTAAGTGATGTTGACCAGATCATTGAACCTCTCTGTAGCCCTGCTTTTCCATGAGTTAAATAAAAATAATAATGGTGTTGTATGAGAATGTTGTGAGCATTAAATATATGGTGTATGCATGTGTATTTAGAATGCTGGTTACTCCATATTAAATGATGAATAAGTCTTTAATAATGCTAAAGAAAAATGTTTCCTTCATATTTTTATATACCTTTATTATCGTTAATTAGATATATTGTATGAGTAAATCTTATGAAGGTGTACCCCCATTTCCCTCCTCCCCATCCCCAACCCACTGGGGGCCCTCCTTGGTGGGCATATTGGATCAGTCCATGGGGTGGGGCATCATGAATAGCACAGGAGGTAGCCAGGTTCCCCCCATTTGTGTGTTGTTGCTGAGGGGGCCAGTGTCTTATTTTTGATAATCTTTTAACACTTGACAGTTTCTTTATATTTAAGTTTCTTTTCACTGGCAGGCTTAGGGAAAATTCATCTGTAACATAATTTATCATCTATTATCAAATGTGTACCTTTTAAATATTGAAGGTCTTAAAATTGATATGCATCTTACAGTTAATGAAGTTACAGTTAATCCATCTTACGGTTAATGACACCTTGCCTGGTGTCAGCCTGTTATACTTTTCACACATGCATGTGTGGACCAGGGTTAGTTTTTGATGTTTCACTTCCTTTAAGCGAATTGCATGTATTTAACATATCTTCTGAAAGATTATAGCATGATTCATCACTGAAATGGGAAGCAAGCACGTAAGTAGAGAGGCAGTGACTTAGAAGACAAACCATATAGGAGTATCTTATCAGAAAAGCCAGCTTCTCTTCAGCCATCAGAGATTGAAATTGGCAAGTCAGTGACTGAATTGAAACTGATTCGGGAGGGAAGAATTTGAACATAAAAAAGAAGAGTGTCTCATATGTGGTTTACTCTTCTACTTATTTTGTATGCACTAATATAAACCATAACAATCTTTGTTTAAGTCAATATGAGCTTATTAATAAATATATTTTAGGGCTGGAGAGATGGCTCAGCAGTTAAAGCACTTGCCTCTAGTGCCTAAGGCCCCGGGTTCAATTCCCCATTACCCACATAAGCCAGACCCATAAGGTGGTGGCCCTGGTTTTTTCTCTCTCTCTGCTTGAAATAAATAAATATTAAAAATAAATCTCTTTTAAAGAAACAAAAATGATAAGAAAGAATTAATTCACTACTTAAATAACGGTTATGTTGGTGAAAGTTCAGCCAGAGAAGCAAAATCAGTAAAATGAATGGAAAATAGATGGTAGATAGATAAATAGGTCAACAGATGATAGATATATAATGCATGCATGCACACACACACACACATATATATATATATATACACACACACACAGGCTTACATACATAACTAGAAAAAGGTACTTTGCAGTTGTGGGCATTCACTAAGCAAGTTTGAGGCTCATTGGTTAAGAAAATCCTAATCTGTCTGTAGCTCTACAGAGTCCTTAAGGTCAAGGAATGCGTAAAGTTTCTCTTTAAAGGAATCCCCTGATTAGATAACGCCCAATAGGATAATCTCTTTTGATTCATATACAGTTACATCAGACACTGAAAAAAGTTCCTGCACCTCATCTGTTTGAATACCAGGGTGTTCTATTTCAACCTAGGCAAATCAACATATTAAAAAGTCATTACAATGGAACAAGTAAGGCTACATTTTAAAATTTATGGCTTCTTCGATTTGATGAAAGGCATTATGTTTTAATTCACTAATTTTTAATCCCTTCCTTTCTCTTCTATTCTCTGTTCTCAGATTTATCCTATACTGATCTTTAAAAAATAAATTTAATTACTATATTTTTTGGCTATACATTTTTATTATGTTCTCTTAGTATTCCCTATTCTGGCTACAGTTTTACCTATTTCTTGTTCACAGTTTCTTATTCTTTATTATATCTTCAAGAATACAAACTTACTGAAAGGTTTTGTTAGAATACTTTTTCTTGTAGCTTATTTCACTCATAGTTATTGCTTTTATCTTTTTTGAAATATTTATTTATTATTTATTCATTTTTAAGCAGAGGTACAGAGAGAGAGAGGAAGAGAGAGGGAGCGTCATGAGAGACAAGAGAGAGAGAGGAGTGTATGATGCCAGGGCTGCCACCTTGTGGGTCTGGCTTATGTGGGTCCTGGGGAATTGAACCCAGGGCCTTAGGCACTGGAGGCAAGTGCCTTAACTGCTGAGCCATCTCTCCAGCCCTTGCTTTTATCTTGATTTTGCTCATGGCTTTAGTTTTACTTTTGATTTTTAAATTAATATCTTTATTATGAATAATTATATACATTATATCAGCAAATCTTGTGATGGTGTCCCCATTTCACCCCCTTCTGTCCCCAACCCACTGGAGTCCCTCCTTGGTGCACATACTGGATCTGTCCATAGGGTAGGGGGTTATGAACTGCACCAGAGATAGCCAGGTTTTTTTTTTCTTCCCTTTTGTGTATTGTTGCTGAGGGGGGCAGTGTCTCTGGAAATTCTCCCCCACCATGGCTCTTACAATCATTCCATTCCCTCTTCTGCTTAGTTCCCTGAGTTATGGTAGGTGAGTTTTAAGTCTGGTTTATTGTTGAGTCTTAAGTGTCTCTGGACTTCTGCTTTGGGTTGTGTTGTATATCATTGGTGTCTCTTTCCATTGATCTTTCATGGGTTATCTGACTTGCTGTGGTGATTTCTACTTGACTTTTCTATTTGGATATTGGGCTTTCTTTCTTGGGAGCTAGCTTTTTCATAATTTTATTCTGTAAGAATATCTTTGTTGAAGGACTTTTATTTTGTGCTAATAAGTTTCCTTTTTCTTTACATTTGTAAGGTTTTCTTCCAATGGATCTCAACTCTGATATTCAGAGCTGTTTCATGTCAACTGTGGTATTTCTTCTCTGTGGACAGAATGGACTTATTTTGATCTGTCACATACAGGGCGTATCTCGCATGGTTTCACTTGATTCTGGGGGACATGACCAACTTCATATACACTGATTTCTTTTGTCAGGTGACTTCAATCCCTAAAAGTGGAACATTGCATTTCCAATCTCTGTCTAATAGGACATCAAATCACCCTTGATTCTAAGCAGGGAGCCTGGCTCTAATCTTTAAACTGCTTCATGTTAGATAAGCTTTGTACCCTGTCCTTCCCATTGCAGCAGAAATTCTGCTTTGAGTGGGGACCCCAGAAGCCCAGTAGGATCAGCTCATCATCCCATTCCCCATTGTTCCTGTCCCTACTGCCATTTCTTTGTTCCACCTCTCATTCTCTCAGTTTGTTAGAAACCAGTTATGTCGTCTGAAAGTTCTTGCATTTGCCATCCATCAATATGGTGAGTCGAAACAATGCCACCCTACCTGGATTTCCCCCTTTGAATTCTACCTGGCAGACCTTGCTGTTCCCTAAACTTCAACTCTTTAATGGCATATAATTTTATAAGGTGTCTCTGCCCCCCTATTCATTTTCAAACAGGTGATAGTGCACTATCTGATCCTGAATCACCTGGCACTGCCCCATAATTTCTGTGAAGCTATTTATAATTCTCTGAAAAATCCATTTCTCCACCTACCATCAGGCTTTCTTGCAAGTTTTTTTTTTATGTTTGACACAGGCTTATATTTCTGTTTCACTGTATTTGATCCTTTTTTATCTTTCTCATCTCTTTCTTTCAAAAATTATATGCATATACTAATCATTCAAACTAATGGGTTTGGTGATGACATTTTCATACATGTGTATAATGGACTTTGCTCCTATTCCCCTCCATTACTTTTTGTCTCTCCTTTCTCTCCTGCTCATCTTCTTCTTCCCAAGAGTCTCCCATTTTCTTTTTATTTTTCATTTAATATCTTTACTATGAATAGGTATATACATTGTATGAGCAAATCTTGTGATGGTGTCTCCATTTCCCTCCTCTCTGTCCCCTACCCACTGGGATCCTTCCTCAGTGTGCATACTAGGTCTGTCCATAGGTTAGGTGTTATGAACTGCACCAGAGGGAGCCAGCTTTTTTCTTTGTTTCCCCTTTTTTTTTCTTCCCCCTTTGTGTATTGTTGCTGAGGGGGGAAATGTCTCTGGGTATTCTCTCCCACCATGGCTCTTACATTCTTTCCACCCCCTCTTCTGCTCAGTTTCCTGAGTCATGGTGGGTGAGTTTTAAGTCTGCTTTGTTGATGAGATCTGAAGTATCTCTGGATAGTCTCCCATTTTCATCTCCCCTAAGGTTTTCCATCTATCCATGAATTGTTATTTTTCTAACCCCTATTCTATATGATAAAACTTGTCTCATTGCCTTCTTACAACTTTTAAAAAATCCAATGTTTTCCACTTGTGTGTATTTATATTTGCAGGTATCTTGGGTGTTTTTTCTCGGGTGTAGTCCATCCCCACCTTTTGTCCTTGCTCATTCTTGCAGCTTAGTAACAGGAAAGCTGATCTGCGCTCAGGTGACCCGAGAAAGCAAAGCAGCCTCTTCCCATCTAAAGCAGATATGGTTCAGTATACTTGGACATGGGCTTTGACCTTGGCCAGAGTCAGCTGATGTTGGGGGAATCTGAGTTCTACTTACTCACCACCATGGCCGCTGCCAAGAGTGGCTTTTAAGATCATCTTTCATGGGGAATTTTGGATGTGCCAAAATCTCTTTCCCTTTCTGTCAACATTTTCATGTGCAGTTTAGCTGAAACATTTGCCTTTTATATATAACCTAAGATGGTGATTTCATAAAGGTCAGGAAATAATAAAATGAGAAATTTCCTTGGAAGATATAAAGTCAATCTTTTTAAAGTTAGTAATACATAGCCAGATGAGGAGTCCTGATGATTGAATGGACTGAAATTTGTGATATTTTGGAATTGTAACTTGTCATATCAGAACTTGGAATTGTTTTCTAATTGCATATTCTCTACTATGCTTTATTTACTATACTTACTTTAAAATAGAGAGAAGTGTGTATTGGTTTGAATTTAAAATGTCCCCTATAGCCTCATGTGTTTGTGATTAAGCCCTGGCTTGTGGTGCTTTTGGGTGCTTTGCTGGTAGAGGCATATCACTGGAGGTGGGCCTTGGGATTTTATGGTCCAGACTAGTTTGCTAATGCTAGTGAGAGCTTGTTATCTGCACTTCCTTGCTGCTGATATGTGATGACGTGAGCCAACTGATTGCTCCTGCCATGCCCTTTCTACCGTGATGAAACTTCCCCTGAAATATGTCAGAAATAACCACTCTCCTTCCCTTATCTGCTTCTGTTCAGGTATTTTTTTTCTCTCACAGAAACAGTGTGTGTATACTTATTAAACTTTCTTTTCCACACTAGGGCCATATGTTGGAATTGACTAAAGTAGTTTCTTTTCTTGACATACCTTGTTCTACTGTGGGAACTGGCAGCATTTTAGTCTAAATGTGCAGTTAGTGGAAGTCACATTAACAAAGTTTTCCAGAACTCCCATAGATTATTTTGAAACCAGTTTCTAAGCAAAGACAAGTATTTTGGGAAAAGTGATACCTTAGAGAAGAAGCAAACCTACTATGACTGTTGCCCTACCTTTTATTAGACAGTGAATAAAATGTTTAAAATATATAAGTCTCCCAGCCCCCAAGACTTCTCTTGACCCTCCTAGGAGAACTTTATGTTAAGTTAAGGGAAGTCCACTTAATGACTTGAGGAGAGTCAGTACAAGATTTAAGATTTTTCTTTTTGAGGTACGGTCTCGCTCTAGCCCAGGCTGACCTGGAATTCACTATGTAGTCTCAGGGTAGCCTTGAACTCATGGTGATCCTCCTACCTCTGCCTCCCAAGTGCTGGGATTAAAGGCGTGTGCCACCACGCCCGGCAGATTTATTAAGATTTTTTTTTTTTGGTTTTTTGGGTACAAGATTTAAGAGCACAGATGGGACAAAGACCATGGTGAGAAAGATGCCATATATAGCTCAAACAAGTGCAGCGGGTGGCCACTGTGAATAAAGGCAAATCTGGCAGCATCAGCATCTTTATTTATTTGGAAATGGGGATTTAGGGCAAGATGCACCGGATCCCATACTCTTGGGCTCCCAAGAAAAGATGCATTATGTGAATGTCTGACAGGGAGGCTACTAAAAATAGAAACTAGGCAATCCAGAATGGTCTATATTTGTTAACCTATACTGTTCTAACTCTCCAATGGAGATTGTATTTGTATTTTTCAGGATATAGCGAATGAGCTGTGGTCCATATAACCCTACCACCCGACAGCAGGCCAAAAGATGAGACCATGGCAAGAGATGAGCTACCACAGTCATATTGTGGAGGATCCATATGGAACCCTGCAGAGAAGGATGGGATGAACAAGGGACCCATACCCACAGCCATTCAACCAACTCAGGATAAGCCAAATGTGTTTGTGTTTTTCAGGATACAATGAGAGAGCTGTGGCCCATCTAACCCTACCAACCAACTGTAGACCAATGGATGAGATCCTGACAAGAGAAGAGCCACCACAGTCATATCAGGGAGGATCCATAGGGAACTCAGCAGACAATGAATGATGAACAAGGGACCTATAACCACAGTCATTCAATCAACACAGGATAGGCCATTGAGACAGAAACCAAGGATTTTCGACACAAGGACCCCTAAGCTCGCAACATTAAAGCAGCCTTAATACTCACCCACCACGACTCAGGGAACTGAGCGGAAGAGGGGGCGGAAAGATTGTGAGAGCCGTGGTGGGGGAGACGGTCCGGAGGCATAGCACCCATCAGTAACAACTGACTTGGGCCAGGAAGACCGGGATGAGTACTAAGATATACAGGATCCCTTGCCACAAGGACTAATACAGACAGCCCACGAAGGAGGATATA
>PVHP010037680.1:0-17204 GCA_004024765.1 Zapus hudsonius
GTGTAAAAAAATGAAAATAGACCCACTCCTTTCACCATGCACACAGATCAACTCCAAATGGACCAAAGATCTCAATATCAAGCCTGTAACCCTGAACACCCTGGAAGAAAAAGTAGGAGGAACCCTACATGAGATAGGAGTAGGGAACAACAACTTCCTTTGCTCTTTTTTTGCCACTCTAAATAAATGTCTCCTGTATGTATAATGCCATCTCTTTCCCTATTCTGGGGAAATTTTCTTCTGCTATTTTGTCAAAAATGCTTATGATGCCTTTAGTTTGTAATTCTTCTCTTTATCACAAATTCTTAAGTTTGATCTCCTCATTGTATCCCAAATTTCTTGAAATTCCCATTCACACTTTATCACATTGTCATTCTGTGGGAATTTTTTGGCTCTTCCACCTTGTCTTCAAGCTCAGATAATCTATCTTCTTCTTGATCCATTCTATTGGTGAGACTTTTTACAGAGTTTTTGTTTTATTTTGTTTTTCAATTCTAGCATTTCAGATTGGTATTTCTTCAGTGTTTCTATTTCTTTACTTATAACTTATATCAACCTCTTTATTTCATTAATTTGATTTTTGTATTCTCTTGGGATTCCCTCAAGGGTATGTTTTCTTCTTTGATTCCTTTGATTTCTTTGAACATGCTAATTATCATTCTTTTAAATTATCTGACATTTTATCTAATTGAGTCTTAATGGTGGATTTATAATTTTTGGCAGTGTTATGTTCTCTTGATATTTTTATGTTTCTCAAATTATTGTATAGAGATGTTGCATCTTGAATTATTTCAATGCTTGGATTTTCTTGTCTTTGCTGTGTAAATTAGGAATTATTTCTTTAGCATAGAAGTTCAAGGTGCCTAATGTGACCTCTGTATTGCTCCTAGAGTATTCACAGTAGTCACCCCAGATGTTGGATACGCCTGTTACACAAATTTCCTAATAGCAAGTTAATAACATTTACTTCAATAATTGCTTGTGTAAACAAAGTCTGGTAGAATATGCTAGGGCATTTTGGTTACTTAGAAATGCGAGAAGTGTAGGGTAAGTTATTGTCTTGATAAGTAGTAACTATAAAACAAAGATGGAGTGGCTAGGGAAATGGATCATCAGTTTAGGTGCTTGCTGGCAAAGTCTTATGACCAGGGTTCAATTCCCCAGTAACCACATAAAGCTAGATATACAAAGTGACACATGCATTTGGAGTTGGTTTTCAGAGGCTCCTGTTTTAGCCTATTCTCTCTGTTTGTCTCATTTCAATTGGATCCTTCGATGCTTTGAAACAAATAAATATTTTAAAAGATTTTTTTAAAGATGAAGGCAAAACAAGTGTCTTGGAGAGGATTTCTGGGTATTTTTAGTTTGCAAAAATTTCAGAGGTAACTTATGCTATGAAAGGTTTTAGTTATGGAGAATAAAAAGAAGGGTCTGGAAGGGAAGATTGTGAAAAGGAGGTTGGAAAGAGAAGGAACTAATCAAGTTGTGCTTGAGGAGTTGACAGATCCAATAGTATTCCGAGTGGAGAACAATTACATAGCAAACTGAAAATCCAACTGAGAAATGTACAAATAGAAACAAACTAACATGGAATATCTTTGCCAGAGTGAGGATGAAAACAGACAGACAAGCTAACACAGTCAAAAACTCTAACCTGGGTGATTGTAGTGCCAGGCTGATGGCTCATTTCCATTCTGTCAACAATTGAGAGGCTAAGACTCCTTGGCTGCAATGGAGTCCAGGTCATCCTGGGCCAGAGCCCAAGATAGAAAGAAAAAAAAAACTATAAATTAAGAAAGACAAGAATTAATAAAATTTAACCCTAATGCACAGCTTATATAAGAATGGTAAAGTTGACTGTAAATATATCAGATATAACACATCAGTGTTTTTGGATTACTAGGCTAGGTTTGGAATCTTTCCCTCCTTGGGATTGTTTTCCTTCGCCACCTTCCCTGAACTGGAGGGTGCAATTAGCACTTGCAAGCCTGTGTCCACTGCTTTGGGTTATGTATTGCTTGAGTACCTTTGGGGTGACATTCTGCCTCATCTAAATTGAGTATGAATCTGGTTCCTTCCTTGCTTCACTTTCCATTTTGCTCAGCAGGTTAAGTCGTTCTGTTGTTCATCTCAGCTTTGCTGGATGAGGAAGGGTGGTAGCTCTGATCCCTTGGTGTCCTGAGATTTTAAGTGGTTCTCAGGGCCAGCATATAGGTAAGCGGAGGTTGTAGAAAGCTGTCTAAAGTGGTCTGGAGCTGTTCTGCTGGCCCCAGTTGTCCTCTTCTTAAGGTTTTCATTGTTTTGCAAGGTTGGTGTGAGTGGAAAAACCCCTCCTCAGTAGTTCTGCTCTTTCTGGCTCAGGCAGGCCCAGCAAGTTGAAGCACATCCCAGATGCCACTGGTTGAAGCCAATCTTTGCTGATTTGTAACTGCTGGAAACTCTTCCTTCTCCCCAAGGGTCTCACCTGGACTAATAAGTGTTTATGCTCCTTAACTTTTTGATAGGAAAATGTATTTGATACCTTGACATTTTTCCCTACACGTCTTTGGCAAGGCACCTGTTCCATCATCTTGATTGAAATGTCTGTGTGTATGTGTATATTTCTTGATAAATCTGCATTATAAAGTATGTGGTAATTTAGTTAAACAACAGCTATTTTTTTTTCTGTTAAGACTAGAAGTTAGATAAAGTTTAATGTATGCATGTGCACACATTCTTTTCCTCTGCAATGTGAAATGAAATGATGCAGAAAAATACCCACATTCAATCAAAATAGCAATAAATCTTATAATTTGTTAATATCTACAGTGCACAATTGCCTTTACACACCATATCTCATATAATTCTTTACAGAATTAAAATCTTATCTCTGGGTTTAGAGAATGTGCTTTTCTTCTCCTCCTTAGATCTAGAAAAAATATAAAGAGCCTAGCAGTGTTTATTCTCCTGATAACCTCATGTTACTTGTAATTTTTCACCTTGTGTTTTAGCTGATGCCTCTAAAATTCAAATGCTTTATATATGAACCTTCAATCTGATTCTGTTAGCTGATATATCATTATGAATGATACATATACAGGAGAAAGGAAATCAAACTTTAGGGAAAGATTAGAAGTGAGGTAAAACAATTAAGAAAGGGAAATTAAATTTAAAACAAATCCAGGAAATAAAGAAGAGGCGAGAGAGCAGGGGCATGAAATCTTCAAGGCTAAATGTCCATAGCTCATTAGATCATAGACCTTAAGAGATATTGATTGCTTTTTTCTGTCAATAATTATATTATTACAGAGGAAAATATTAAGTTCACCCTTGTAAGTCTGGATAGTTCTCATTAGTTACCAGGAGAGATTCATTACTGCTGCATCGAGTGATAGAAGTGAAATGCACAACACCATCATTTATAGATTGAAGATGGTGATATATTTTAAATCTTTATTTCTGTGTACTTTCTGCCTAGCACTTGCTACCCCCCACGTTCAATCTTACTCAGAAATTGCAAAATTTTCAGAAATGAAAGACAAGGAAATGGTAGTTGGAATTTAGACTTTATTCCTCTTTTGGAACTCTTTCTAATGTAGAAGCCAGACCATAGGTACTTTTGAGTTAAAAGCTGAATGGCACTTCCATAACAAGTGGAAAGGACATTAGAGGGCACCCTAGCTCAACTTTCCAGGCAAATCAAAGTCCTGTGGTCTGGACAGGAAAAAGCAAACTTCTTAGATGTTTGCTACACTTGACATGAAAATAATACTTATCTTTCTGTAGCACTCAGAAAAAAATGCAAGCTCTACAAGAGTTATGCATAGAAGAATAACTGGTAATTCCTGCCGTTTAATAAGCAAGATGCATGAGGATTTTCCCAGGCATCTTTTTGCACTGTCCTCACCGCACTTTTGCCCTTTCACACATAATATATCCTTCAACAAGTTATAACCACAATTATATGATATTAAAATGTGTTCTTCAGTGACTTAAAAAGTCCTACAAAGTGACTTCTATCCTTGGGCTTCACTTTTTCTTCACATCATCCATGGGAAATGGTGGAGGGTTATTTTTTAATAAGGTATGTTGGCCCAGAAACTTGTAATCTCTTCATTTCTGAATGAATTTATTTAATCATTCTCTCAATTGATGGGGTGTGCAAATGTTAAGCTTGGGTTAAATGATGCCGTTAGCAGCTGGTACTGACATGGACATGTTTTACAGCCCCTGATGTAGCTCTTAAGCCCATGAGTGATCTATAGCAAAGCAGTAAATAACATTTACATGATGTCTTTGAATAGGTCACAGCATAGTCAGAGAATGACAAATGGAGATGAGACATCACCTAGTTAGCACCCAGGAATGATCCTGAGCAAGGCTGAGCTATCTCAGCACAGACAAATAACAGCATTTCCTTCCTCCAAATTCTCAAGAGCTGACACTTGTGTCTTAAATGTAAAAAGTTATTACATTACCTGGAAAAGTGAAGAAGAGCAATTATGTCTAAGGAAATGATAGCCTAATAGATGTTGCACAGCACATCCACTACCGCTTCAAAGCCTTCCCTCGTGCACACCTCATTGATTCCATTTATATATTATACATGGTACTAACACTTGACTGATTATATCTAAATGGATGATCTTGAACATAACCAACCTAAAAGAACAAGTTGCCTTGTCCAGTTAATTTGGATAGAGATTTCATTTTGGAAGGCATTTCTTAACATTATCATATTTTTAAAATTCACTGTAGTCAAGCTTGAACTTCAAATATAACGACAAAATTTTAGGGGTGTGGAACAGGTGTAGAGGATTTACCTAGAATACATGAGGCTTCGGACTCTATATTCAACAGCAGAGAACCACTTACCTCGGTTAATTACCCACATGGAAAAATATTTATGGATACTGACATAATCAGACTTGCCACCAGGTATTCCATAATATGTGTTTATGCCTACACAATAAATTTTCATATCATGTAAATTTTAGATTCAATAAGAAAACCAGCATGAGTTAAAAAATGACTTAATATTTGCCCTAAACTATTCTTTCCATGAGAGGAATGAAATAAAGAATATATGAAAAAATAGTGACTCATTTTTTCTGTTGTTCACAGTTTTTTTATATAAACCAATGTTTCACAAAACAACATATGCTTCATGCTCATTGCTATAGAATGATGTACCCTCTAGTTAAAACATTTGTTATTTATGATTATTAGCTGCTATGAGTGAATCCCCTTTAGACTACTTCAGCATTATTAAACTACTTAATCTAGTCGAGGCCAATTAGAAATAAGAATCCTTAGACGCATCTAAAATATAATGCTTCATCTAGTCTGAAATATTTTCTAATATTCACATGTAAATCAAAGATTTGGCAATAAAGGGAGAAATAAAAATATCTATTTTCATCAATTTTAATGGAGGACAATAGACAATCAAGTTGTTTATCTTATAATTAAGTGATTAGCTCCATGATATGTAATATGATCAGTATGATTAAAGAATATAGACTCATTGGTTACATAGCTCTAAGTTGGAATTCCAGTATCAAAGTTTACCTTTGCTCAAAACCATAGAATCATTATTGATTTCAAAGAATGAAAAAATGAAAAATACAATTTGGATAACCTTTAGGTAGAGCTTAATGGTAAAAGATTTCATAGTGTTTTGATATGACAATGATTAAATCCATGTAATTAGCTGGAATCTTCAAAATATATCTTTCTGGATTGGAGAGATAACTGAGCAGTTAAGGTGTTTGCCTACAAAGCAGAAGGACTCACATAAAGCTAGATGCACATGATGGCTCATGTCTGGAGTTCATGTACAATAGATGGAGGCCCTGGCCCACCCATTCTCTCTGTGTGTCTGTCTCTCTCTATCACTCTCTTGAATAAATAAAGTTTTATATATATATATATATATATATAATATTTCCACCAATATTCTATTGAAGGGGTTTTCCCATTCTCATGAAATAATAATTTGTGTTCAATTTTTTTATAATGTGATTACTTTGACTAAGTAGTCAGAGAAATAATATATACTATCCAGGTAAAGGGGGAAATTGCAGTAATTTAAATATATTCATGAAATAATAGTTTAGGGCAACTTTCTCGATGTATTTTCATGCCATTTTTTTCTTTAATTACTTACAAAATCAGACATTTATAAATCCATCACCATTTGCATTTAAGTATATGTCATTTTAGGTTTCCTTTTCCTTTGAGTATGTATATCTGTGTGCAGATATCTATTTGTTTAAGTATCTGTGTTTTGGATGACACAGAGCATGTCCTACTATGGAACTTCAGTAATGCTCTACATATGATTGGATATTACATTTAAATATGTTGAATTTAAACCTACTTCTTGAAAATTAGATAAAAATTAAGAACATGCCTACATTCTTTCCCTTACTAGAATTAGTTTTAGACAGAGTTTTGAAATTCAATATTGGTTATTGAGATAAAATATTTAAATTATTTTGTAGTTTTAAAGTAAAAGAATATCAAAGACTAAATGCAATGGACAATTGGAACTTTTAAATTCAGGCTTTTGTAATATATAGAATACTGACTAGTGGGGTATATCAATGAAAAGAATAGTGTATAACCCTTATAAAGTAGGAAAATAAGGGAAATAGAATGGATACAACTGGACATGTTTAAGTTTTATGAGGAAGAATGAAAGTGATCTTACAAGAATCATAAGTTAAAGGAAAATTTTTGCAGGTCCTCTTTTTTGAAACACAAAAATATAGAGACATATTAGTTATCACACTTTTCTTGAAACAAAGGACTTGAAGAAAATTAAATGTTGGAATGCATCATCAGCATTGACATAAAGAAGAGATTTATACATTTTTGACAAAGAAATCTTAAAATGAATAATTTTGGTTAAAATAGATATATTTATAGACTTTGTAGTGGGAAGATAGAGAATCATTTATATTGTTGGGATGTTGTTGGGATGGACATTCAAACCAGACACAATATAGAAGGACGAGGTTTATTTCAAGCTTACAAATCCAGGAAGAAGTTCCATCTATGGCAGAAGAAAACTGCCTCTCATTCATAAACCCAAGCAGAGAAACTGTCACCAACCAGCAAAGAGAAAAAGCAACAAACCCAGAACCAACAGGGGCTCCTCCAGAGCTGAGACTGCTCTGCATACCTTTGAGCTGAAATAAAATCCTCCTCAAACTCACTATAGAGCTTGACTCCAGAATCTATCAGTCCCCAGTGAAACCTCCTGCAGCCAGGTGGCTGGAGAGCCAAGTTACAAACTTTAATAAAACACTCAAGTCTATAGGGCTTAAACTACCACAAATTAATTTTTAAAAAGCAATAAGATCTCACAAATGTGAAGACATCTGAAAAAGCAAGAATTATACTAGCTGAGTTACAAAGGCAAAAAAATCCTCTATTTTAAGCAAACACAACAGAGCAAAGAAGTCCTAAGCTAGCCTGAGCTCATCTCCACTGAATACAGATAAATTTTAAAGACGAGGATATGGCACCCAGAGTAATTTTCTAATTGGCCTCATGCAAAGGAAAAGAAAATCTTTCTGTCATCTCTCATGAAGAGAGATTATTTTACAATGTGCAAGGAAGGCATTCACCTCTGTTAAGAAGTTAAGCTCCACAACCTTCCATAAAGACTATAAAAGAGGCCACTAGTGATCTCAAAACTACAGGAAGATTTCTTTTCTAGTTTAATTGTAGGGTGGGTTCTCAGTGAAACCGGTGGAGGAAGGGTGCCATGGCCTTCAAGTAGGTAGGTGAAGTTGTTTAGAACATCTTCATTCATCACATAAATTTGTTGTAGAAATTCCCTGTGACAAACAGAAAAAGCCTTAACAGCAAGAGGACAGTGAAGTTTCATTTATTATTACAAATTTAGGAATTTACGCCAGTGGGCCAAGCATAGATGAGGCATTGGCCACGAGCCCTGGTTACAAAAAGATTTTATAGTAGGGCACAGAGATGTGTACATGACATTAGGCATGTAATTTAGCAAGTACAAGGAAGCAGATGCCTACACCTAACAACTTACACCTTTACAATGGTTTCTGGAGAAGTTCAGAAAATCCTCCCCAGGTATTCTCTGGACTCGTCTTTTTCCTAACTTCCACAGTTAAAGCAATTACTTCTTTGTCTCACTGAACTTCAAAGCTCTGGTAGTTTCTCACCTCATGCTATGTGACTGGCCATCTGTGGCCTGCAGAATGTAACAATGAATAAGGGGGAGGACAATAAGCTCATGCATGCTCATTTTGCTATAATAAAGTGACTGGCTTCATGATGACATTTTCTCTCAAGTATATTATGGATTTTGACTATATTCTCCACTCTACCTTCCCCTGATTTACATTTCAGATTGAAAGAGAATCAATCAGTAGTTTTTGAAGGAAGCTATTCTAAGACGAGTGTAGTTAGGTGTCATGAGTCCAAAAACAAAAGCCAACATAAAGTTTATTCAAGCTGAGGATAATGACTCGGTCGGGTAAGAGCTGCATTTTAATGAGAATCTGGAGGAAGAGCCAAATTTTCCAAATTTATAACTGTATCCCAGCAAAACCTTTTCACTATTACTTAGCAATTTCTCTTATGTTGGCTTACATGGAGGCTAATAAACTGCAGGCTTCCTGCTGGCTTCATTGGTGACAGGTACTAAAGGGAGGAAAACCTTATCCATAAGGATATAGAAGCAGCTTTACTGACTTACTAGCAGAAAGCTGAGAAGTCTATTCTCCACTAATTTCACTGAATGCCCAGTCCTCAAAACAATTTGACCCAGAGTCTCATGGATCTCTGTAAATGACTTCCAGTTCACAACCAGCCACTGATGTTTTGTTAATTCTTGCAGAAAGGATTACTAGTGTCTCACTAATTCCCCAAGGGAGTAAACCCAGTTCTGAAAAGCAATGCAGACATATACCTCAGCCATCTTCCTGGAGGAAACTTAGAATCAGAAACAGCTGGAAGAGTTGATATCTATCTTTCATTTGGCCTCTGGAGGTATGTTGCCCCTGGCAAAAGGCTGGGGATTCCTCCTAGAGTCTTCTGTTCACAAGTTGTGTGCATTATTGTCAGCCACATTTAAAGAAACCCATTTCCACCAAGTATGCCTTGAGAGATGATTCTCTAAGATCACTATTATTTCCCATATGCTATACTAATAATAGAAAAACTTTTTTTATTTTTTATTTATTTTTATCTTTATTGCCCAAAATTAGATACATTGATCGAGTAAATATTATTTTTAATATAAATATATTTATTGTCCATAATGAATTACATTATTCAGTGGGCAAACAATAAGTTGTTATCCCCAATTCCCCAATGCCTGCCATCCCCATTCCCAATCAGCTGGATATCCTCCTGCATGGGTCGTCTGGATCCGTCCTTGTGGCATGGGACCATGGATAGCCTAGTACTCAGCCCAGTCCTTTCCCTCCCCCCTATCCCTAATCCCCTTGGTATCCTCCTCAGTGGGCACAGAGGAACAATCCATGAGAATCAGAGAGGTTGTTTACCCTGAAGGCATAAGCATTCTGTTGGTTTTAGGGTGCCATTTTAGGGGTTTAATATCGACAATGAAAATTTTAATTGTAAACAAATTTTTTAATGTATAGTGTATACCCAAGGTTATATCCAAAAACACTGGAGATGAGCTGGAATTCTTCCTATTAACAAGCTGTCAGGATGCTGGATAAAGCTAAGCAGCATGTGGTGTTTGGGAAGAGAAAAATCATTAATAATCTTAACTAGCAGTAGACACTGTAAGATTTATGGCTAGCCAGTAAGACAAAATGTGGCAACTGGTGCAATTTTGAAATGTCTGATTTGGTGGAAACCATTGCTCTCTGATTTCATTTGAGACCCACTCCAAAAGAGGGAATTCATGCCTGGTACTGAACACTTAGTAAAAAACCTATGTCTTAGGATGTTTTAAACCCTAGAGGAGAAAGAATTAATGTTGTCTGATTAAATGGATATATGACCACCAAACTGCCATCTAAGCACTTATGTTTACGTCCATATTATATTTGGTTAGAGAAGCTTCTTTGTTTAGATGGCAGTGAGTAATTTGGTGACTCAAAAATGGCCAAAGTACTGAGAGGTGACATTGGAGAGCTCAGCACTAAGTGAGACATCTCTTTCACACCCTCCAAGGCTCAGGAACCATTTCAGAAGTAGTGGAAAAAATATAATAACCAGAGGAAGGGGAGGAGTTCTTATAATGATGTCATCCAAACACAAAGTGGCTTGATATTCATGACCTCACAATAGCTGATGATACCTACACAATACCTGCTTAATAGGAGGAAAAAAGATGACATCAAAATAGAAGAGGAAATAGTTGGAAAGAAGCACTTCAGTGGAGGGGGATTTGGAAGGAGGAAAAGGGAGTTTGTGAAGAGGATTGTGATCATGGTCTGATGTCTATATTTATGGAAGTTGTCAATAAAAGTTAAAATTTTTTCTCATTCCAAGTGGACTACTTGCATATCTCCATATACACCTAAGATATGAATATTCAATTGTGTGGACTAGTCGCTGATTAAGTGAACCAAACGGTGGCATGTTCACCAGCCTAGCTTATGACTGTTCATGCAGAGATTACACTCTCTTGTCTTCTTACTCATCCCAAACCTTGAAACACACAGGGGCCAACATTCAATTTAGCTGTCTTTTTCCTAGTACAGGTAAGCGGTCCTTAGAGTGCCAAAACACCTTATGATCTCATGGTGTAGTAACAGTCATTGACTTCTGATGGCTTTCTGGATTTTGCCTTCTAATTGGTGACTAGGGATTTCTTGATGATTCAACCAAAGGCTGGAGTCCTTGTACCTCTGTCTACTGTCCAGACAGCAAATAGCGTGCTTCCATGGAAGGAATCTAAATATTTGTCAATGAGCTCTAATTACTTATCAGATCAATATTCATCCTACTGATAATGTATAAACTGTGTTCTGAAGGGGACTATGAAGAACAAGGAACCCTGTGTTCTATTCAGAGGATAGCAAAGTCAGCCTTCAGGATGTCAAAACAAACACAAAGGTGTTCTAGTATACTGTAAATTTTAAAAAGAACAGATGATTATTTTATATTACTTGGGGGAATAGAACAGAATAGGTTATAAAATTTTGGCTTGATAAGACTTCTAATTTTCAGGCAATAAAATTTTTTGCGTGTTAGTTTTGAGCGTTTTAATTTTATATATCTTCATTTCATTGAGAAAAAGATAGCATTTTATGCAAATGTTTGTAATTTATGTAAATATTCCCTAAAATTTTAATTCCATCTATCAAGAGTTTAAAAGGCTAGGTGTTTGGGGAAGGATGAAATTTTTCTCACTATTTTATTTTTTTATGGACTCAAGTATTTCATAGCAAACCAGGAGAGAGATCATTTATTAAAAGTCTTGTGGACAAGCTCGCCCTGAGCATTCTCTAACTTCCTCAGATAGCAAGTCTGGGGAGTTTTATAAATCAATTCACTCCAGAAAACATTCACATTAAATCAACCAAGACTCGTACACCATTCATAACTCTATTTTTATCAAACTAGACTTTGAGTGATTAAACTCTATTTAGATAAGGGGAAAACTCTTTAGAGATACCTTAACTATCTGGGATTTTGGAGGGTAATCCCAGCAAAGGTTAAAATCATATGCAAACATGTTCATTGCTACATTTATTTTAATACTTAAAATGAACATACTTATAGCACTATAGTTTTGGCTGCTAACTCTAACTAAACAATGTTCTATTCCTATGGCATTTACTAACTCAATTCCTATAATCCCTTCATCTCAAAGGTTTGGTTGCACTTTCTACTCCCACACAATTACAGTGCATTCTCTCTCTCTCTCTCTCTCTCTCTCTCTCTCTCTCTCTCTCTCTCTCTCTGTCTGTCTGTCTCTCTCTCTCTGCTTGAAAATGAATAAATAAAATATTAAAAAAAACAATGCAACAACAACATCAAGGCAATCTGGTCTGCCTTTCACAATTATGAACACAGGGATGATCTCATCACTACCTCTTAGAAGTAGCATTAATGAAAGACTAGGGAAATGACTCAGCTGACAAAACTGGTTGCTACAAAAGCAAGAGCACCTGAGGAAATAATTCTCTTTGAGTTCAATTCCCCAAAACCTTCATAAACACGTATGCCTGTAACCTCAATCCTGTGGGGAGTGGAGACGACAGATTCCCATGGCTCTGTGGTGAGCCAGTCTTATCAGGAAAAATAGCAAAAACAAACAAACAAAACCATAGTAGCAGCTCCAGATTCAGGAGAAATTCTGTCTCCAGGAAGCATATGGATGAGTGATAAAGGATACACAATGTTCTCCTCTGACCTAAGGGTATATGCACAGGGCACCTGTACCTGTACACACTCTTTCACACTCAGAACACCATACATATTACTACCACTACTATACTACACACATATATGCATAAGACAAAAGAAATAGAATTATTAAGAAAGGAAACTGCTTTTCCCAAAATGCATGAGAAAAGATAGATATGTCTTATAACTCCGAAAGTTAGATTTTAAGTTCTATAAATATCTTTCTTTCAATAGGTTTTATGTCTATCATTCCTGATGATTAATTTTATATGTTAATTTTCCTGGGCCACAAAGTACCCAGATATTTTTCCATGTTACTTGGGGTCTGTGAAACTATGTCTGTGTGAGAATAACATTTTTTCACCTTTATTGTCTGTATTTAGATACATTGAATGGGCCAATAATCAGTTGGTATCCCCATTTCCCCAATTTCCCTCTTCCATATCCCCAATCAGCTGGATATCCTTCACTGTGGGCAGTCTGGATCAGTCCATTGGGTAGGGGGTTATGGATAGCCCAAGAGTCAATCCGGTTCCACTCCCCTTTGTATGCTGTTACTGAGGGGATCAATGTCTCTGGGATTTCTCCTCCACCATGGCTTTTACAATCTTTCCACCCCCTCTTCAGCTCAGTTCCCTGAGTCATGGTGGATGAGTATTAAGGCTGCTTTATTGTTGAGTTCTTGGGGGGGGGGTAGGGTCTCTGTACTTCTGCTTTTGGTTGTGTTGAAAATGTTGGTGTCTGTCTGACTTATCCAGTGTTGAATGACTGGCTGTGGTTGTGGGCCTTTTGCTTATCCCACCACTCTCTGCGGGATTCTGTCTGGATCCTTCATGGTAGATCTGGTGTGGCTCATCTCTTACCCAGGTGTCAGCTATTGGCCTGTGGTTCATTGGTAGGGTTGGAGGATCCATAGCTCTCTCTCTCTCTGAATTCTGAAAGATACAAACAGAATCTCCATAGGAGAGTGAGATCAGTATAAGTTAACTTAGATAGACATTTCTGAGTTGTCTAGATGCTGTTGTTAATAGCTCTATGTAAATCACTCCTATAGTACATTTCTCTTTGGTGGACTTAAAATTCTGGTTCCCAGTGTATTTCATTCTGAGTTCCCAGTTCCACTGAAGGGTTCCCCGTAACTGAGTGGATTATTTGGCCAAATTAAAAGGTGTTGAATGCCTCCCCCAGGCTTTGGCTCCTCCATTGCACAAGTGCTCATTTCATTGTTTGCTGCTAGTAGGGAGTGTGTTCAGCCTACTCCTGGTGGCAGACTTCTGTTCATGCCAGTGTGTGTGTGTGTATGTGTCTGTGTGTGTGTGTATGTGTATGCATGTATATATATATATATATATATATATATATATATATATATATATATATGAGAAAGATATAGATAGATATAGATATACAGATAGACAAAAGATAAAGAGGAGAGAGAAGCTCATGTCTATTTACAGATTTAAATCAAAGGAACTAAGAAACATAATATATTTTCTCCCTGAAAATAAAGGGAAAAATCCCATTATCTACTGTTTTGAACTCTATGTGTCCCTCTATACATTTGAATCTAATACACAGCAGTTATTGGATTTTTATAGAAAATGAAGAATGAAAGTGCTTCTTTTAAATTTCACATTTTCCAAGATAACGTGTTGAAAGAAAAGACTAAGATGTGGTTCAAGATAGATCACATTCTGCCAGGTGAGAATATTAATTTCTCTGATTTCAGAGCCAGAAAAAGACATTTCCATGTTATTACTGAAGAAAGTAATTAGCATTGCCAGGACTTCTTTTTCTGAAGTTTCTTTGTTCTCCACTCTTACATATAGAAAGCAATTCTAAAATGAATATCCTCAAAAATTTCATTTGTTATTTCTCTTTTTGGCTGAAAATATTTGTTCTTTTGTTCACTTTAGACAATTTGGAAGAAAAAGAAACCAACACTTTTGAGTACTATAAATAAAGCTATTTAAATATCTTTACCTTGTAATTTAATCTATATTTTAAATAAAACACTTCAAAAAAGAAGTGAGATCTGCTTTAAGTGCATATTTTACTGCCTTTTTTAAAATCCAACAAAAATTATGAACATGTTCATTATATATGTTTCCATTATGCACTTTCAGTTAATTTTCATTTTGTGGAATAAACTATAATATTTTTGTTAAATTTCTCCCTCTGTGATATTTATAGAGTTGCCAAATGTATATTTGTCAAATATATTTTTGCAGATAAGACTTTTTTTGTCTTTATTAAAGAAAAATTTTCACTAGCCCAGCTGACATGAAACTCACTCTGAATACCCAGACTGGCCTTCAACTCATAATTATCTTCCTACCTCAGCTTCCTAATTACTGGAAGTATAGATGTTCACTACCTTACCTAGCTTAATAAGACATTCTCAGTTATATAATTTCAACCAACCCAAAGATACAGTTATTATATCTCTGGCCATACACAAGTTAAAGTTTGTGATCCATATTATTTATCCATTTCTAAAAGGGTTTTATTGATTCAAATCTTTAATTTTAATAAAGCAATTAATTTATGTTTCTTTATTATATAAAAGATGGTTAACTCATTAATTTCATACCTGGTAAGATCATAAATAAATGTCATTCATTTTATCTTTTGATGTTGATTTGTGACTCTGACCATGTTCAAGTTTATATTTAATTTTGTTTAACTTTCAGAATTAAGTATATTCTTGCAATGTATTTATTGGTTAGCATTTTTGTCTTCATATTGCAAATATTAAAATTTGTTTTGCTTATATGGTAATTATTTTCCAATGTAGTATTTAAACACTATCCTTTTCATGGTGTTCTTGATTCATATAATTTTTAACTTTTACCATTTAGATGTATCAATGATAGCAGAGCTTCCCTGGTTTTTTTATCTCATTTTTTCTAGAAATTTTTTTGACATTTTAAACAATTTATTGAAAATTTTCATATATGTACATACTGTATTTTAGTCATAATCCCCTCCAATAATCCTTTGTCCTTACTCCTCATCCATTTTCCAACTTTTTTTCCACTTCTATTTTGACATTCTTTTTACTTGTCTTCCTCTATCACACATGATGGAACATTGTCTACTACACCTAATGTGCAGATATCGTGCAGGGGATGATAGCTCCTGTGAGGTCAGGAATGTAGCGGTCACGTTGTGTCCAGAAGAGAGCATTCTGAAGCATGTTACCATCCTCTGGATCATACATCCTTCCCACCATCTTTTCCATGTTGTTTCCTGAGCCTTGGAGGTTGAAATAAACAAGTCTCATTTAGCATTGAGCACTCAACAGTTGCTTTTTCTCAAACTCCTGATGAGTTTTGAGTCTTGCCAGTAGTCAGTACCTTCTGAAAAAAAAAAATATTCTCTGACAAAAGGTGATTTCAGCATAAGGGCATCAACATTAAGAGGGTAATTTGATGGGAACAGCATATCCATTCTGCCAAGCAATAGTAATCGTTTACCCAATACTGCGGTTCAGGATTTCTCTAGCTTGACTAGGTTTTCAGTGCCAGGCATGGATTCCCCCCCATGAGGTGGCTTCAAATCCAGTCAGAGAGCACTTGGCTAACCCCAACAGTCGTGCCACTACTTCCCAAGTGGGCACATTATGTCTGGCTGGCTGGTTGTGTAGTTCACAGGGTCCACTGCTGGTTAAGACACCTGATAACTTTTCTCCCCAGCAGCCTCCATAATATGTTTCAGCACAGTAACATCTAGCAAGGAGGAAGAAGACTTCCAGCTCTGTCAGTTCTGGACATGACCCTGTGCATGCTGAAACAAGCTCACGTTGATAGTAAAAGGTAGATACGCCGGTTTGGCACAAGGAAAAAAATGAAAACTACAGAATTTTGACAACTGGATTTAGGTACAAAATTAATCATCTAGTTAGTCTCCTTCTTTTAGGAATTTTTGTTTCCATGATATCAATTTACTGTGTTACAAAGCCAATTTCAATCACTATTTTCCTTGTGAGTAAAAACAAATTGCATCAAAAGATGTCTGTCATTATCTCCAGTAATCAAGAAACTCAATCTACTCTCAGTGGCTTTATTTTTAGAAGATAAGGTGCAGAGATTTAGTAAAAACACATTTATCCAGCCGCTATCACGCAGCACATACACATTCTTACTCTAGTGTCTAGAAAAGGGAAAATGGATACAGTAAGGGAAAATGGATACAGTATGTTGTGGTTTGGATGTAAAATATTCATCACAGATTCATGTGATTAAAAACTTAGTTCTCAGCAGGTCCCCTGTTTGGAAAGGTTGATGAATGTTTATATAGTGGAGTCTTGCTGTTGAAAGTGAGTCAAAGGGGGTAGACCATGAGGTTTTAAAACCAGCTCCATTTCCTGTTAGTACTCTGCTGCCTGTCCTGCCATGTGACCAGCTCTGATTCACGCTTTGGCCTGACATACCTTCTCCACCATGGTGGACTCTACTCTCTGAAACTATAAGTGAAAATAAACCCTTTTCTTCATTAAATCAGCATTGGACAGGCATTGTTCCGTCAACCAGAAAGAGATTGACAAACAAGGATTAGGTGATTTCTTTTAAGGAACTGAGCAGAGTGGCAGGCTGAATTCCATCCAGGACTTGCTAGTTACTCTGCACATACAACTACAAGTGCGACCAGTATGGTTTGCTGCTGAGACATTCTTCTTTGTAAATCTAGGACCTGAGGAACTCGCATCCACACACTATTCTTCAGGGAGTGTGAATTCACTTTTTTTCACAGATAGATTTTCCTTTAATTGTTCAGTATGTACAGAAAAGAACCTTGGGGAACTTCTAACTCCTCTTGGAGGCACACTAACAGATGAACAGCTG
>PVHP010037681.1:0-17206 GCA_004024765.1 Zapus hudsonius
AGAGAGAGAGAGAGAGAGAGAGAGAGAGAGAGAGAGAGAGAGAGAGAGAGAAAGAGAATGGTTTACCCTGTATTCTTGGGTCAAGATAAAAGTAGACCCATGTAGAATGCCACCTTCTCTCAGGTGTTGGACATCTGTGCATTATTTTTCTTATCTGTACATTGGCTGCTATACCACAGTGTGACTCGGAGAGTTGTTATGAAAATGGAATGTAGGTAGCCTGTAAAACACCTTCCAACACTTTGCTTCCTGACACACAATTCCTTAAAGGAATCTAATTCACCCTTCAGGCAAACATTGCCTTATGACCATGAATATTTCCTGGCCAGTACAAATAGACATTCCAAGAGCACCCCTCTTCTCACGGGTCAGCCTAGATGGTTTCTTTGGTTAGAAAACTTCCCTGATCAAGATTTGCTCATACAATGTATGTACTTATTCATAATAAAGATAATAAATAAAAAAGAAAACATCCCTGATTACGATATCTAAAGAAACATTCTATCTTGATTTTCCAAATTTTTTTTTTTTTCGAGGTAGGGTCTCACTCTAGCCCAGGCTGACCTGGAATTCACTATGTCGTCTCAGGGTGGCCTTGAACTCATGGCAATCCTCCTACCTCTGCCTCCTGAGTGCTGGGATTCAAGGCGTGCACCAACACACCCGGCCTGATTTTCCAAATGTTTAAATCTTCATTGCACTGCTACTTAAAATTAATCACTTGCCTGTGTTGTCTCTGCGTGTGAGTGGAGCCTCTTAAAAAAGTGAGCATTTTCTCTTTCTCTTGCTGCTAAGCAACCATGGCCTAGATCAAGCTGTATACGTAACAGAAAATATTCTGGTCCCCACATCCAGACCAGTAGAAAGAACAGGAAAATTTATATTGATAATGCGTTTTATTTCATCTATGTTTACCACCCATGATATCATATCCACATGTGATCAGTAAGACCTTGTTAATGAGATGATTGTGTTTTATTTTTTAACGAGATGGCTTGCATTCTATTTTTCTTAAAGTTGCCATTGTCAGAGCATTTGACAGGGTATCTCAAGCGCTTGACAGTCCCATGGGCCACGTTGGCTACAAGACTGGGTACCTTGACCCTGAGACCCCTCGTATCCAGTGTCCCACATTTGCTGAATGAATGTGTGTGGCAACATTCCCTTGGGACCTAGGGTTTTCTCTCTGTGTATGAATTATTCCAGCCTCTTTGTTTTCAAATCCAAGAACTTTAGAACTAGGATTTTAGAAATTACTCTCTCCCTTCCTCACAGAGTGGGGCAATGTTCATTTCTACGTTGTCTAACTCAAGGTCTCATTGAAGGTAACGGAGCCTGACCAGTAGTAATTCATTTTATCTTATTCTAAAGAGAAAGCTTTCTTCTCCTAACACTCAAACGTACCTGGTGATTAAAATATATCTTTTTATCATATTCAATATATTGTTGCTCTGCATTTTCTTTCTTGGCTGGTGATGGGAATCAAGGGCCCCACCCATTCCAGACAGACCTTTTTTTAAATTAAAAAATGTTATAACAATGTCTCATCAAGTTTCCCAAGCTGGTCTTGTAAATCCTCTTGCCTCAGCCTACTAGGTACCTAAAATACAGGCCTGGCATCATTCTGATATTTCGTATACATTAAATGACAATGCCTAATTCTCCTGGTTATAAGTAAGCATAATTTCCAGAGTTTGGCATCAAAGGAGGAATTGGATTTTAGGTACCATTGTTGTGACAAATTTTCATTTGCACCTTGTGATGGTTAGGTTTTGTTGTCAACTTGGATCTTTTTAATTATCTTGGATGGATCTCTGAGGATGTTTCCAGGAAGGCAGCCTCTCAGCAAGGGGCAGGATGTAAAGGAGCTCAAAGAAGCTGGAAGTAAACATCCTTTCCTGTGTAGGAAGTGCAGGAAGAAAATTCCAGAGACTCAGGAAGCCATTAAGTCTGGGGTAGGGCTGCAAGACCCTCCCTAAGCCTATAGAAAGGGGAAGAGATTCTCTCCTTTGCCCCCCTGTTTGCTGGTGGGTGTGTAGTTGTTTTTTTGTTTTTTTGTTTTTTTTTGGGGGGGTATGTAGTTTTGGTGATGGATTTCTCTCTCTGCTCGGACCTGTGAAAGAGGACCAGCCTCTTTCACTATTATGGGACTTCCCCTGGTTCTGTAGCTTGAATAAATAGTTTCCTCCCATAAACTGTGCCTGGTTTGGAGATTCATCCCAGCGGCGTGTGGCTGACGAAGACACACCTTTAAATCGTTTCATTTAAATTACTGAAAATGTCATAAGAACTTTAGCTTAAATCAAAGCTATTCATTTTCTTCCTAGGATTTTATTTTCCAAAACTGTTAAACAGTCTATCACCTATACACCTGCAGACCACGTGGGCAACTTATTCACTTCCTTCCTCTCTTGAACCATGGGAAGAAGGCAGCTGTTGGCGAGATGCTATAATATTGATTAACGGTGTCTACAGGAAATCAGCTTAAGATAATTAATTTTTGTAGCCCAAGTCCTGTACTTGCAAGCATTCTATTAAAATTATGCATTGTTAATTGATACTGCTGGGAATTAGAAGCAAAGACTAGTTTGCCAAAAAAAAGAAAGAAAGAAAGAAAAAAAAGAGAAAGACAAGTCTATTACATATTCATATTGATTTCTGAGCCCATGACCCTGTGGGGAGGGTAATCAGCGCTTTGATTTATCAAACCCATTATAGATAAAAAATGATTGTCGCTTTCCTTTAGTTTTTCAGCCATGAACAACAGGGACTGTGTTCTCAGATAATGAGTCGTTGCTGTGCCAACAGAAACACACTGAACACTGTCATTCTGCCACTTTTGAACCTCTAGGGACAAAAATTGCAGAGTCCCTGGGTTTCTGGACTCTGCTTGCTGATTAAATTCTCTCTTGGTATCTCTCTGCATCTCTGGGACACCAGAGAGCAGGAGATCCCTGGGAATGAGACTGAAATCAGCTGTCCACAGCTGATCCGAAGCCCCAGGGCACGAGCCACAATGGATCCCAGCAAGCAGCATCTGAGCATGGATTCTAGGAGTGAGAATTTCCTTGGCCTAGAGAAAAGTCACTTTCCTTTCCCTCCCCTGGTGTGTTTAAGTAGTTATGCTTTCTGATATTATTTATGGACTCGTTGCTTCATTCTTTCCCCAAAGGCTTGTCACTCACATAACACGCATGCTCACAATTTCTGTGGTAATTAAAGAAAGGTGAATTTAGCACACATTTGCTACATTAAGTTATAGTGATAGATGGGACAAAACCATGCTCGCTTTGAATAGCTCTAGCAATTAGGACAAGCATATCTCTTTAAAACAGAGGGAGAGGGCTGGAGAGATGGCTCAGCGGTTAAGGCACTTGCCTCCAGTGCCTAAGGCCCCAGGGTTCAATTCCCCAGGACCCCACAAGGTGGTGGCCCTGGTGCGCTCTCTCTCTCTCTCTCTCTCTCTCTCTCTCTCTCTCTCTCTCTCCTTGAAAATGAGGGAGCCCCCCCCCCTGGAATGGTGTCTCATGCCTGTCATCCCAGAACTTGGGAGGTGAAACCTGGAGGGTCTGGAGTTCAACTTCAAGGCTAGCTTGGGCTATGAGAGACGCTGTCTCAAAAAAGAGAAAATAGAGGAAGTGGATTAAAGTTCTGAGCATTACTAGACAACTACAAATGTCTTTATTTTGCATTGGGTATTTTAACTTAGCTCTTTTAAACTTTGCTTACATATTTTGCACTTATTAATAGCTCATGATTCATTGAGTCTTTGGAAAGAATTCTCTGGTCTCAGCGAGATTGGACTCAGTGCTTACAACGGATGGGAAATTTAAATGCAGCTCACAGGAGTTTGCCAATGTAGGGAAGGCTCATTTAAAGAGGGCAAGGCTAAGGGAAGGGGCTAGGGAGCCAGGTGGGCAAGATCCCACCTTTTATGAGCTGTGTGATGTTTTGACTGACGATTCTGACTCAATTCCTTCACTTGTCAGACGTGAACGGGTTGCAGAGAGATTAAATAAGAAAACATAGGCAAAGCTTCTGGCATATTCTAAATACCCCACAAACATTAATGGCTGTCATCCCAATTGCAATTCTCACTGAGTAAAACGGCCTTCATCTCAGAATAGAGTGATTGATGTCCCTGTGTTGAAATAACCGTGTTTTTGCAAAATTGCGATGCACAGCCATTTTCATTTTAATTGGGCTTATTTTTCATGCTCATATATCTGACTTTTCAGGGAACACAGTGTTCTAGAACAATACAACGGACTCTTTGAAAATCATTTGAACTATGTCCTTCCACTGACTCCTTCATTGTCTCCTCCCCAATTCCAGAGATTCTTTTTTGAAAAGGCTGTCATGATTTTCTGTCCTCCTTGGCATAATTGATGTGTAAGGGTCAAAGCAGAATGTCTCAAATTTGGTGTCTTCCTCAGGTTGTGAGTTTTATGGTTTCTGCAGAATACCAGGACAGCCAGTTAGCAAGGGGGTCTTGGTTAGGCAGCTGCTGTAACACAAACTCCAGAACCTTCGGTTACCTGTGGGGGATTATCTAGATTAGGTTAGTCTCTGGGCATGCGTGCGAGGGATTATTCTTTTTTTATTTTTTTTCATATTTATTGTCAATAATTAGATACATTGCATGAGCAAGTCTTATGATAGCACCCCCCATTTTCCCCCTCCTTATCCACAACCTGCTGGGGCCTTCCTTCCTCAGTGGGCTTGCTGGACCAGACCATGGGATACAGGGTTATGGATTGTATGAGAGGTAGCCAGTTTTTTTTTTCTTTGTGTGTTGTTGCTGAGGGGGATGATAGCTCTGGATATTCTCCCCCACCATGGCTCTTACAATCTTTCCACCCCCTCTTCCACTCAGATCCCTGAGTCATGGTGGGTGAGTTTTAGGTCTGCTTTCCTGTTGAGATCTTAAGAGTCTCTGGATTTCTGTTTTAGATTGCGTTGGGGGTCCTCTGTGTCTGTCTCTATTGTCCTTTCCCAGGTTATCTGACTTGCTGTGGAGGTAGGTCTCTTGCTCATTTTGCCACGCCCTCAAAGGTTTCGTTTGGGCTCCATATCATAAACTATGGGTGGCTCATTTCCTGACTGGGTGACAGGCAACATCTCTGGTCCTGTTGGTGGGATTGGATTGTCCATGGTTCTCTCTGCTTTCTGAAATATACAAAGAGAATCTCCAGCAGAGAGTGAGGTCGGTACAGGTTAAATGAGACAAACGTTCATTTGCTGAGATTCTAACAGGCATAGACTCTCTGTAGATCACTGGTTAGTGGCGCCTTCCCCTTGGAGCCCAGGTCCTTACTGATCAGGTTAGTTAAGGTGGGAAGAAACTCCTTATAGGCGGACATCACCGTTCCTTGAGAGACTGGATGAAAACCAGAGAGCTGGCTGAGAGGAAGCAGCTTCAGCTTCCCCTCCATGATGAGCTGGGACCTGAAACTCTAAACTGAAATAAGCCATTCTTCCCTTGAACCATTTATTTTGGAGGGGGGAAGAGTCAGGTATTTTGTTTTAGCAACAAGAAGATAACCGATTCAAGACTCCCTGTTTGCACACATGCTCACTTCTAGTTTACAGCTCTTTCCTGACATGATTGTGATACATCGCATCCCACAGGAAGGTGAACCCCGAAGTTAAGTCGACTTCTAGGAATCCGAGGACAGTCAGGTCATCACTCAGGGCAAAGCTTTTGTGTTCTCATCAGTCAGTGCCTGTTAATTCTTTCTTCAAGGAGAAAAGGTGATATGTAAGCCCTTACTGTAGGGAATGGTGCAACCCAAACACACAATGCACAGACTCATGTGTGCCTGTGGGTGTGTGTTCACGTGTGGGTGGGTGCTACACACCTCAGGTGGGCTTCCGTAGGAGCTCAGGAGTGCTGTCCACCTGTATGAAACGTCATTTCTCCCTGGCCGGTGCTCACCAGTTAGGCTAGGCTGGCCAGCCAATGAGCCCAAAGGTGCCCCTGTCTTTGTCTCTCCAGCACTGGCATTACAAATCTGGTCTTGAGCCATTATGCCCAGCTCTCCATGAGTATTTCTAATTTTGGTTCTCATACCTAAGACCCCACTGCATCTCATGTTCCCACTCTGTGTCCTATTCACGAGGACCTTCCAAGTGCTCTCTTCAAAGGAAAGGGAAGGTGTTCAACAATACAGATTTTCATTTCTGAAAAACTCCTCATCAGCCCTTCACATCCTGAAGACTGGGTGCTAAGAAGAATCCCACCCCTAGAATCTCTGCTACTGTATAGGACAAGTGACAGAAGCTCTCTGTCATGGCTGAGGAATGACACGCCACTTTTCCTTCACCAACCCCCGGGGAATTTGTGGCCATGAAAAATGGCAACTGAAAGCAGTTTTCCAAGGAACTCTCTAGAACAAGCCAGGCTATTCTTGTTTGGATTGGCTGTGTGCTGTCCTTCTTACATGGACAGAGAGAACTCTTTGGCAGGAGGAGTTTCCAAGATCCGGTGTGTTACTGGGTGGATGCCCAGTCCATGGGGGACATCATTTCAACTCAGTGCCAACATTCCCCTGGGCACCGCCTCTCAAATGACAGGTGCACAGAGTCCCACAGGCACATCCACACCACTATCATTGTTATTGTGTAGCTTAATATTTTGAAATAGTTTCAGACTTCCAGAAAAGTTGCAAAAATACCAGAGAGTTCCATTTCCCTCAGCCTCCGCAGACACTGTGTTTTTATTAACTCAATCCCTTCCGGAAGACTTGCAATATGATGGTAACACAATTCTTTTTTTTTTTTTTAATTTTGTAAAAAATATTTTATTTATTCATTTTCAAGGAGAGAGAGAGAGAGAGAGAGAGAGAGAGAGAGAGAGAGAGAGAGAGAGAGAGAGAGAATGCACCAGGGCCACCACCTTGTGGATCTGGCTTATGTGGGACCTGGGGAATTGAACCCGGGGCCTTAGGCGCTGGAGGCAAGTGCCTTAACCGCTGAGCCATCTCTCCAGCCCGGTAACACAATTCTTTAGTCTTGGCAAACTCCCACGAGTGAATTATTCACATTTACAAATAAGAAACTGCAGACACAGGTCACAGAAGCAGCTAGAGTCAGGACCCAGCCCGCTCCTCTCTGATCCTGCTCTGGAGACTCTTAGTCAAAAATTATTTTCTAGCGAGGACTGAAAACAAAGAAGCACTTAGACAGGAAGAAATCATGAAACGGATGCTACCAGAATAGCTGTTTGATTGGCTAATAAAATGCTGAGTGTGTTTCAGATGGAACTCACTTCTTTGCTAGCTCGCTCTAGAACTGTTTCCTCCTTCAAAAGGCAATATTGCTACCTGGAATTCAGGTGTTCACTCTATCTCATACCTATGTGTTTGCACAGAGGAATTTTTCTCAGCTACAGGTCTAATTGCATCACTCTTCCATTAAACTCCTTCAAGGAACTCTCCTGCGCTGCATCCTCATTTCCAAGACTGCCAGGCATTTTACCTTGCCCCATCTCTCCAACACCTTGCAACTATATAAGCAAGGTGCGTGTTTCTACTTTGATTTGATAAATGCATATGTTGAGAACATATAGCGTCTAAATGACAAAGGCAGGATGAAAGCTTAGGTCTCAAGGTCTCTTTCCTTTGCCTATAGGGTAATGTATAGATTCTCAGAGCCAGGCAAGATTCAAGCTTGTCTTGAGGTTATCTTTAATTTTTTTTGCATGTGCATGTATGTGTGGTATAGTATTATATGGAGTGCATATGTATTTGAAGGCATGGATAGTCTCTCCCTCCCTCTCTCTCTGTGTATGAAGTCAGAGGAGATACTTGAGTGCCCCCATCCCCCCTCCATATCCAATCCTCTTCTTTCCATGAGACGGAGTCTCTCACTGAGCTCACAGCTTGCCATTTTTGCAAGCCTTGGGATTCACTGATCTCTGCTCCCCACAGGACCAAGGTTACAAATGCTTGTGGTGTGCTCAGCTGTTTATGTAGGTGCTGAGAAATCGAAGTCACCTCAGGCCCTCAGACTTGCTTGGGAAGAGCTCTTACCTGCTGAGCCATTTCTCTCGCCTTGACTTCAGGTCATCTTTATAGTAACTTGTTCCCTGTAGCCTGTGCTTACTTATACCAAACTTCTAGATCAGTGGAAAATATTTGTTCAATGCCAACTTGCCTGTTCAAATATAGGACTGTTTTTTCTGCCTGAAAATGACAGACCAATTTTTTTGACTTAGCAAGACCTAGTTCAAGTTCACTGTGATGTCCAGTAGGGAGAGTGGGGATGGTTGGAATGGTATCCTTATAAGCAGGCAAGAGTGATTGCGTACTGCAGAGGGTGCTGAAGTGAATACAGTCTGAACACAGTTTATCTCAAAATTAGCTAAAAGACATCTGTTTCACGTTACCACCACGCACCAGCACTTGTTTAGAAGGTCAATGCTGAAGCCTTTCTCTGGGAAAGGTCACAGCTGCCCCAGCTCACCTTACCCTCCTGACCTTATATCATCTTGTTTCAATAGGATTAAACATGCCTCTCCAGTAGAACTGTGATCACATCTTGTTATAACAACTTAATTGTCTTCTTCACCCAGACCATGTGGTCCTGGAGGGCAATGACAATGTCTTAGACATATTTGTGTTCTCAGTGCTAAGGACAGGTCCCCATTAAGTGTTTGTATGAGTGAGTAAAAAAAGATGGCCCATCTAACCCTACCAACCAACTGTAGGCCGATGGCTGAGATCCTGGCAAGAGAGGAGCCACCACAGTCATATCGGGGAGGATCCATAGGGAACCCAACAGACAATGACAGATGAACAAGGGACCTATAACCACAGCCATTCAATCAACATAGGATAGGCCAATGAGACAGAAACCAAGGATTTTCGACACAAGGACCCCTAAGCTCGCAACATTAAAGCAGCCTTATTACTCACCCAGCACGACTCAGGGAACTGAGCGGAAGAGGGGGCGGAAAGATGGTGAGAGCCGTGGTGGGGGAGACTGTCCGGAGGCATGGCACCCCTCAGGAACAACACACTTGGGACAGGAAGACCGGGCTGAGTACTAGGCTATCCAGGATCCCCTGCACAAGGACTAATCCAGACAGCCCACGGAGGAGGATATCCAACTGATCAGGGATGGGGAGGGTGGAATTGGGGAATTCGGGATAACAACACATTGTTTGCCCACTAAATAATGTAACTCATTATGGACAATAAATATATATTAAAAAAATTAAAAAATAAAATCAAATGCATCATGTGCCTAAAAAAAGAATATATATACCTTTCTGTCTTCAAAAAGTTTTACATAAAATACATAATTGCATATTGTGTTAAATGATTGGAAAATTGTATGCAGCAATCTTTAGGAAGAAAATACGGACAATGTAATGTCTTTAGGATCTTGAGATGACAGAGTAGCAAAACGATGCAAAAAGATGAGAGTTGGCTTTGGAGCACCAGAACTTGGAGACCAGGTCCTGGCTCTGTCCCTTCCTTCCAGGGAGGGACAATAAGCCACTTACTTGTTTTCTCTGGAACCTGATTTTCTCGGGTACAAAGGAAGGGCTGTGAGATAGAAACAAATATGCAAACAGGGGCTGGAGAGATAACTCAGCGGTTAAGGCACTTGCCTCTAGTGCCTAAGGCCCTGGGTTCAATTCCCCAGGATCCACATAGACCAGACCCACAGGGTGGTGGCCCTGGTGCATTCTCTCTCTCTCTCTCTCTCTCTCTCTCTCTCTCTCTCTCTCTCTCTCTCTCTCTCTCTGTGCTTGAAAATGAATAAATAAAATATTTTTAAAAAATTTAAAAAATATGCAAACAGATGTTTAGTGGTGGTGTTATAAATTATTCTCAATTCTTGAAATTTTGCCCTAACTACAGCTCGTTTACATATTCATGGAGCTTTGTGATATTAAAAGGTGATTTAGTAAATTGATTTATCTGAGTTAGGAAACAAATATTTAAGTTTCCAAGAGACCAATGATGACTTTATAATGGAGAATTTTCCACGCACATTATCCTATTTCTTGTCTGTTGAAATATCAACTTTGTGGGTACTGGGCAAATGGAACCCTGGCTGTCAGGCTTTAACTGCTGAGCCATCTCCCCAGCCCGTAAATTAGTTTTCATAAAAACCCAAGCATCCCTTTCCACATTCATATTTCATCTGTGTATAACATATTAAAAACTGTGTAATAATAAAAGCCATGTAATTCTAATGGCAAGTAAAAGAATGTATATTGACTTAGCTAACACAGTTATCGCATAGGAAGCCTAAAGCTTTATGTAGGCATTCCAGAAAATAATCTCTAAAATGTCCAAGGTGATGGCAGCCACATTTTTATGGAGAAAAAGGAGTGTTGCCTGTTAAGTAGAAATGGTTGGAAACATCAACTGGATTTAATTCCAAGAGTTTAGTCATTTTTTTCTAATTAAGAATGCTGTGGAATTCTGCAGTTTTGACTCTTAAAATATCTTAAATGGTTATAACCTCATTTATTGGCTTATTTCAAGGCCATTCAGTTTAAGATGCTGCTTGGTGTTTGAAGTTTATCTTTTTCCAACCAATTTCTCCTTTCACAATCTCTAGTCCATATGCCCCAATCAAAATTCGAGTTTAATTTTAAAATTTGACATAAATGAATAACTGTGACAATCATATCCAGGCCAAAGTGTCTGCCAAGGACTTAGGGAAGCAAAACACCAACAATATCCCAATTCTCTCTGCAGACTCTTGTCCTAAATCACTCCTGAGCACCCAAGCTGCAAGAATGCTTCCTGACACGTTAGCCTCATTTGGTGTCGAAAATCTGTTTTTTTTTTCATGTCCATCTTTTTTTTTTATTGTCCATAATGAGTTACATTGTTTAGTGGGCCAACAATGAGTTGTTATCCCCAATTCCCCATTGCCCCCCTTCCCCACCCCCAGTCAGCTGGATATCCTCCTCCATGGGTCGTCTGGATCAGTCCTTGACAGGGGACCATGGATAGCCTAGTACTCAGCCAGGTCCTCCTGGCCCAAGTGTGTTGTCACTGAGGGGTGCCATGCCTCTGGATCATCTCCCCCACCATGGCTCTCACCATCTTTCCGCCCCCTCTTCCGCTCAGTTCCCTAAGTCGTGGTGGGTATTAAGGCTGCTTTAATGTCGAAAATCTTAATGCTCACAGAAAACTAATCTTTTTGTTAACTCGTACGTCTGTCTACTGGCCTCCTGTTAGTATTAATATTTTCTTTAATAGGAAAAAAATTCAATATTCCTTCTTTAGCTTAGAAATCCATGTTTCAAAAGATCATGTAATAAACGTGTTTGCAAATCCTAGTATCATTAATTCATTAATTTGATGAACTTTTAACTCCTGCCATTGTTGAATAGCGCTAACTGCTTAAGTAAGAAGCCGAGGTCATGTTCCAAGTATCTGAAATTTCAAAATGTCCCCCAATGGTTATCTAAACCTTACTGATGGTATTCACTTCTTGAAGAGTCTGGGCTGAGAAAGGTTGTTTTTTTTTTTTTTTTAAATCACGATTTTGTATCATGTGGTAGATTAGATGGGGTTAAGCTTACATTTGTTTTTTTGCATGGAATTTTAAAAGCTAGGACATTCCACCAAGAACTGGTACATTGTCCACTGAAACATAGGGTGATGTTGAGTTTTGTACCAAACCTGCCTACTGCCACCCCTTGATCTCTCCCTTCTCATCCTACAAGAACCCAGTCCTTTGTTGTCAGTGAACTTGTAAACTCTCTCATGAAATCTGTTTCTTGTTGTAAGCTTTGCGTTCAAAGATACATTGATCTAGAAGGATTCCATTTTTTTTTCTGGGTGACAAGCTATTTCTTCTGCTGTGTGCACAAACACATTCTGGTGGGTGAATGCAAACACTGAAAACAGAAGGTGCCGCCCCAGGAGCCCTGTGTAGCCAGATCTTAAAACTCACAGCTTTAGTGTGGACCAGCTCCTTACAGACCCACCATCCCAAGGCTGTCTTCTCAAACCCAATGTACACGTCACCTTTACCTGCTCTACAATCACCTGGGTTCTTGATTGGCCGGCTTGCATACAGGTTACACATATTGGAGACAGTTCTGTTTGAGGGGAAACCCAGAATTGACTTTCATTTTGCATTTAAGAAAATTGATGGCTCAAAATAACTGTTCATATTTATAGGACGTGGTATAATATTTCCATACACATTGTCATAATCAGGATAATTAGTTTACCCATCACCTCATGCATCATGTTGGGAACATACCAAATCCTCTCTTAGTTATTTTAAAATATAGAATTAAATGTTGTCAACCATGGTCACCCTACTAGGGTGTGGAATATTAGAAGTCATTCTTCCCCTGAAACTGTATCCCTGATGATTGGCTTTCATTCAGACTTTCTGAAACATTTGAGTGTGTTACCCTTGGCCAGTGTCCGTGTCCCTAAGACTTATTGATGGTGTTCCCCTCGTGTTTTGGCATAAGGAAAAAAAAAGTAGAGGTGGAAGTGATCCCAAGTGAGAGGAAATTTGAGGACAAAGACAGACAAGGGTGTTTGGTTTGGGAAAAAGGGGAGCAAAAAGGACAGAGTCAACAAAACACAACTGAGGGGGGAGTAAGGTAGAAAGTAGAAAAAAGAAAAGAAAGGTTAACAATCTTCAATTTTTAAAATCTATCATCTATCTATCTATCTATCTATCTATCTATCTATCTATCTATCTATCTATCTATCATCTATCTGCAAGGCAAGAAAGAGGAGAGAGAGAGAAAGAGAGAGAGAAAGAGAGAGAGATAGAGAGAGAGAGAGGAATGCATGGGAGCACCAGGGTCTCTTGTCACTGCAAACATACTCTAGATGCATGCACCTCCTTGTGTATCTGGCTTATGAGGGCACTGGGGAATTGAACCCTGTCACTGCCCACCGCCCACAGGGGCAATGATAAAACACACACACACACCACTTATGGGTGGAAGAACGTGCATTCTCTCTTTATTGCTCTCTCAGACCTCATACCTCTCTTCCATAAATGAAATCAGAATATATAGAGCTCCTTGCCAATCAGGGAGCTACTTATTGGTCTATGATAAGAACCTGTGAGCATGATGTGCAAATAGCCAATCAGGACCACCTCCTGAAACTCATTAAGCCAAGCCCCTCTTGGCAGGCTGTCAGGTACCATCCATGACTAAGCCAGGGTGTGCCTCCAAAGGCCTCCAAAGGCTTTCACCCCCGACAGAACCCCGGGCCATCAGGCTTTACAAGCAAGTGCCTTTAACCATTGCACCATCTCTCCAGCCCCATCACCTCTTTTTATATTCACTGTTTAGGCTGAGAATTCATTCACATCTACTGGAAATGAAATGGGTGACCCACCCTGATCCCTAGAATGACATAGAGGTTAAAGAGAAAATAATTCTTGGGAAATAAACTTTTATTCCTAGTTACTTATAACACTTCACACATATTTAAGAATTTATTTCTGGTCACTCACAGTTGCACAGACAAATTGGCTAAGGAGAGTCTTATTTACACTTCAGTAGCTTTTAATCCTTAAGCTCTTTTCCTCTGTAGACCAGTGGGTCTGCCTTGGGGAGATGACATCATTTGCACAGACATTTCTTGTCGTGGGGAGGAGCTGGACTCCAATTAGTGAAAGTGATGAAACAGCCCAAAAGAAATCTGTTTATGAAATGGGGTGGGGAGGGCGATGGCAATGTGACGGGAACAAGTGCATTTGAGTAATTAGTTTACCTGTGACATCCAGATAAATCCAATGTTTTTCTAAGGATTATTTAGCTCTTTAGCTGACTGAGGGCATGGATCATTTATCCTTGACCTTGGACCTGAACGGTGGACTTTCCATCTTTCAAGGTGATACTATGCTCCTCGGTTATAGGTCATATTTGAGCTAAAAAGATTTTAGAGACCTACTAGTCCTCTTGTTGATGATACAGGTGTAATTGTCGTTTTAGAATGTTTTTATACATTGAAATGGACTAGGTAATGCATTCATTTTAACTTCGGGGAGGAGAGATCGTCTTGGGTGTCTCTTCTGCCTCTGTTGTATCTGAACCAGTGCCTTCTGGACCTGGGCATGGGCTCATTCCCAGGCTTCTCTTTGTACCATCTTGGCACCTGATCTTACATGTGATCTCGACCTTCCCTCTGCCCCTGTCATTTCCTCTTGCTTGGATATGGCTTCACTGAGTCACACTGGTACCTTTTGGAGGCATCGAAGGTGAACGCTGTGAGGATTTGTGTTAGGGTTAACTGATAATTCTTACATAACTTCAAAAACCTCTCCTGGCAAATACCCCTTAACACCCATGCTCATGCATACAAGTAACCATAAATATACCCAGTGGGACACATTCGTGAACTCTCACACACACATACAAACACACACACACACACACACACACACACGTATGCACGCACATCAGAGTGTAAGAGAGGCTGCTTGAGAGGGATCAAGGGTTCAGTGAGAAGGGGAGGAAGAGGGAGAAGGTAATAGGAGACTATGATCAAAATACATTATCTATGAATAAATATTGTCAATAAATAAAAGCAATAGCACGTGGGCATGTGTTGCAGTCAGCTTTCTAGTTGCTGCTCAGAAAGAACCCAAACAAAAGTGGCTTGTGGAGGAATGGGTTTATTTGGCTTACGGACTCGAGGGGAGACTCCATCCTGGCAGGGAAAACGATGGCATGAGCAGAGGGTGGACATCACCTCCGCCACAGCACTGCAAACAGCGGCAGGAAGGTGTGCCAAATACTGGCAAGGGGGAGTTGGCTTATAACCCCCATAAGTCCACCCCCAACAACACAGCTCTGATGAGGTTCTAATTCCCGAATTGCCATCTGCTGAGGATCGATCTATCAGAACACATTCATTTGTTTGTGGGGGAACACCTGGGTCAAACCATGACAGCATGTATCTTTGGGATGGAGCTCTGATATCAGCGTTGAGACATAGGATGCCTGTCCCAGGCCTGACTCCTTCCACCGTACAGTGGTTGTTACTGCTGGTCTAGTAATGATGACTGTCTGGTCAGCTGTTTTCATTGTACTGGTTACCAGGTTAGCCTACTAGCTACTGGGTACTAGGCTCATCCATTGCATCTGGATAGCTTCGTCTTTCAGTTTCATGAATTTAGCAGATATTAATTTCATCATTTTTTACAGTTTATGTATATATGGTGATTATAGTTAAGAAGCACACATTGTGAAATGTTGTTGAGAATAGACTTTTCAGAGCTCTTACCCCTTGAAATATAAGTGTTATCATATACATATGTATATATATACATATATATGCTAATTAAACATAAGTGTTAGCATATATGTGCTAATTAGCTCAACAACCATTCTATGGTTATATAGATTGAAACCAGACATGATAAATCCATATAATTTTTATTTTTCCATTAGAACGAGTAAAAACAAAGGGGATCAGAATGATATGTGATGGTCTAATCCACACAATGTGTATTGTAGCTGTTACTTTATCACCGTTGGTGGAAAACACCAGACCAGAAGCTGCTTCTGGAAGGGAAGGGTTTATTTCTGGCTTATAGTTTCTTTGTGGCCAGAAAAGCAAAAGTCCACAGCCAGGCATCATACCTTCACATCAGCAGGACAGAAGTAGCGTATGCTAGGTATGTGTGGCAAATGAGGTTGGGCTATGACACTCCAAGACCCACCACCAGGGACGTACTTCCTCCAGCAAGGTTTCCAGTCCCAAAGGTGCTACACCTTTCCTGAACAGCACTGCTAACGGGATTAAGTATTAAAACACACGAGTCGATGGGGGATAATTTTGCATTCAAGTTATCACATGTATTATATATGTTCACATGCACAAGCCTCATCACACCCATTAATTCCATCCTATAGCATCAACAAAGATGAATCAAGAGAATAGAAGGAATGCTCCTAAGAGACAGGGTTAGGCTTCTGTGAGTTTCCTGTCATATCATGGTTGTCCGCTAATCAATATGATATCTTGTTTCATGTGATCATTTATTTAATAAATGGTGTGATTCATAACATCGAATTCACAGCTGTTGCTCATGCATCCATGATTCTAATACTTGTCTTTTGCTGTACATCACACCCACTGTTCTCATGCCCAGAATGTTAGAAAAAGAGTCAAATCAACCCAAAATGACAAAAGTGAAAAATCCAAGTCACTAATCAGATGACAGAAAAGACACTTGCTTACAGAGTCAGAGCTGAAGCCAGAAGTCTGAGGGCGTGGCCTATTCCGCTCAGGTCTGAACATGTGTGAGCAATTAACATTTTTTTTTGCCCCTTTGATTATGACTATAAAAGCACCTTGGGTATTGACTCCGTGACCAACTTGAGCCAGTAGGTAAATGTGCAAATATGGAATTCATAGAGAATGAGCATGGACTTGTGTGTGTGTGTGTGTGTGTGTGTGTGTGTGTGTGTGTGTGTGTGTTATGGGTAAATAAAATTCTAAACAAAATTTTATCTCCAAATCTTGGTGATCTCTTAACCTCATACATGTAAGAGGATGTCCAAGTTTGACCTTGACTTTTATGGATCTTTTCCCCATCAGCAATGGTGTCTGTTATTTTCCACCGGCCTCCAGTTGTGTTTCCCTTCCTCCTGATTCTGTTTGGTTCGGTTCCAGGAGAAGCCCGGTGAGTGCAGCCATTCACTGATGATGGACAGGGCCTGTGGATCAGCACCGGCCAGCTCCTGCCCAGGGCTCATGAGTGCTGCCTCTGTCCCAGGACCATCTGCCGCTGGTTCAGTAGCTGGCTCGTGACATTTACAAAAATCTCCTCTGCTTGAATAGTATCTGATCTTGTCACTTGGGGCAGTGACTCACCTGGACCTGGAAGGAGAGATCAAATCGTGTGTCACCACGAGGAACAAAGAAACTTTGCTGAAGAGCTGGAGGATTATATCCACACATGGTGCAGAGAAGGAGAAAATTTTCCAGTATTTGGTGGACACAGTAAAACTCTAAATGTGAAGGAATAATGGATTTAAAAAAATCAACTGACAACTTTATTCTTGATGTAGCTTTCTAGTTCCTTTGAATGTTGTGAAGCGATGCTGGTGTTTTATAATTTTGTTTTGTGGAGAAAAAGTTGCGTGGGGTGGTAAAGAAAAGATGTAAAACTCAAGAAGTTCACAACTCCTCTTACCATTTACCTTCCACGAGTCAGATGTTGGATCAAAGAATTG